>JAFIRS010001690.1:0-310863 GCA_018342105.1 Gonioctena quinquepunctata
TAGTTTACCGATGTTCTGTGCATCAGTTATGTCTGAGGGAATTCGTTCTCCATTATACAGGGTCGTTCAAAATTTGTGATTTTTCCGATAGATAAAAGTACATTTTTTCAAATGAAACTCCCTGAATATTATCAAATATCTTGGAAGACAATTGAAGTTTCTTTCAAATGATATATCATGTTCCTATACTTGAATAGTCTGGTTTCCGAAATAAAAGCAAGTTTCTATAAAATTTTGATTATTTTGCCATATTGGGTATTAAATGTCATGGAATACGTCATTATGAAAATTCGACAATGGTGCATCAATAATAAAACGTTTGCGCGTTAATTACCAAAAATTTGATCAGATAAAAATCAAAATGGAAGGCAATAACTATTCAAACGAAGTTTCGATGAAATTGTTTATCTCCATGGTCAATGTGATCAATAAACGATAGTGATAGGTATACGACATGTTCAGTAAAAGTTATTTGTATTTGTCAGTAGAATACAAATACAGAAAGAAATACTGGATGTTCGAGTATGTATATCTCAGATCTCCAGGAATGTCCAATAGGCCATAGAGGTCGGAATACCCTGTATATTAATCATTATATGTACAATCAGTTCGTCATCTTGTCATTTATACACTTCAATACACTACAGAACCTTCTGCATGTTCTCGCTATAATTTGATCACATTGAGCACGAAGATAGACAATTTCATCAAAACTTCCTTTGAATACTTATTGCCTTCCATTTTGATTCTTTTCTGATGAACGCAAACGTTTTATTATTGATGCTCTAATTGTCGAATTTTCATAATGACGTATTCCATGACATTCAATACAAAATATGGCAAAATAATCCGATTTTTATAGGAACTTGCTTTTATTTCGGAAACCAGATTATTCAAGTATAGAAACATGATACATCATTTGAAAGAAACCTTGAATTATCTTTCAGGATATTCGATAATGCACAGGGTGATCCATTTAAAAAATGTCCTTTCCACCATTTTTGTATCTATTGGAAAAATCACAAATTTTGAACAACCCTGTACAATGGAGAACGAATTTCCTCAGACATGACTAATGCACAGAACATTGGTGAACTACATCCAAAATTTCAGCTTTGCACGAGTCCAAATACCACAGTAATAAACATTAATAGGGAAGTACCATACAAAAATGATGATAAAGCAATATCAAAGCGAAAAATGTAATTACATACAGGGTGTCTCATTTAAAATATCAAAGTTGTTGCCACTTCACAATATAAGCGGACGCTGCAGCGTTAAAAATATTTTATATCTATAGAGCAAAACTAATTAACCACGAAATCAAATTTTCAAAGTAATTCTGTGTCCTGTTCTCCAGAAACGTCTAATAGGCCATCGAGTTCGGGTCACCCTGTATAAATGATTGAATTGTCGAAGATTGTATAAATAAATTTACCTGTGATAAAATATTGTGAATATTGAAATATATGTGCAATAATGGAGAACCCAAACATCAGTCACTTCAAATGTCACAATTTTCCCTCATGCCAAGTATAAATCGAGTAATCATCTTGGAATTATCAGGATGTGAATTTTCATAAAAAACATATAAATATATACTAAAATAAAAAATGTATTCTATAATTAAATTCTATAGGATCTTTTCGTCTTTTAATAACAATTAAGCTTTTTAACTTAAAAATAAAATTCCAATAAATTTAAATATTCAATTCAATTTATTCATTCACTCATTTATCAATGATATTCACATAGTGAAGATCTTCATACATATTTCAGTTGATAGTTAAAGTCAATTTAGGTTGAGCCAGTTAGGCGGATCCGCCTAAGCCTGAAAGGCTTGTGTTGCGGTTACACCAACTAGCCCAAGGATTAAGTATTAGTATCAAAAGATCACTCTTTACAAATGAGAGTGTAACAAATAGAGAATATACATGGATGGTTTTGGAAAAAAAAAGACTGAAAGAAAAAGACTGGATGGAGGAGGTCTACAAATATATATGAGTATAATTTTTGGTTGTTTTCTGGTTTAGTCGAGATTATCCTTGTAGGAAAAATCTAGTTTCTAGCGGATTTAGTCGGATGTGAAACTTCATGAGTTTCTTGAAGATTCTCAAATTATTGCACTCTTTTAATTTTGTCGGTAAGCTATTGAATATTTCAGGGCCAAAGTAAAATATGCATCCACCATAGGCTTGGCAGTCATTTTTATGTATATTCAATTTTTTTTCCTGGTGGTTGATCTCTTTGGTCGATAGAGAAGGTTATAAATTTCGTTTAAGAGATATTTGAGCTCAGAAGGTTTCGATTTAGCCATTTATGAAGCTTGGCAGTATTATGTTCAGTGATTTGGTATAGTTCTGACCAGCAGCTATGGGAGAAAACAATGGCCGTATCGTCTGCGTAAGAAATTATACGACCGTGGAAGTGTTTAATCTGACTCATGTCATTTATGTAAATTAAAAATAGGAGTGGGCCCAGGATTGTACCTTACGGTACACCCACGGTGACCACCGCAGACTCGCTTAGGGCATTCTGGATTTTGACTCTTTGTGTCCAATTTTCAATGTAGTTACGGAGTACTTCGAGTGCTGGGCCTCTTATACCATTGTCATATAATTTGTCAATTAGAATTTTATGTGATACTGTATCAAATGCCTTGACTAAGTCAAGAAAAACAGCCAGGCACTTTTTTGAGTCATCTAAATTTTGAACAATCTGCTCCGACAGGTTTAAGACAGCATTTTCCGTACTTAAGTTTTTTTGGAAACCGAACTGGTTTTCTGTTAAAACTTTGTTTATATTGAAATATTTATTTATTTTTTCTTCCAAACAGTATTCGAACATTTTCGCGAAATTATTTATTATAGATATCGGTCGGTAGTTTGAGAGTAAATTTTGTTTCCCTGATTTATAGATTGGGGTGATTATGGATTCCTTCCATTGTTAAGGGAGTTTTTCCTTTATAAATACTAGATTTATGAGATGTAATAATGGAGTAAGGAGTTCAGTGTGCAAGGTTTTTATTAATTTGGATGTTATACCGTCTGGTCCTGGGGAGCAGTTGTTTTTTAATTGAGATACATCTAATGTGATGTCATTTTTTGATACAGGACTTAGGTGAATAGGGGATATTTGTGTGGTTTTATCGATTTCATTGTCTTGTAAGTAGTTGTCTTCAATTTTTTCGGCCATTGTTTCTTCTATTTTCACAAAGTATTCGTTGAAGATATTTGCTTTATTTCGATTACTAGTTACCTCTATTCCATTTTGATCAATTATACAAGTGTTACTGATGTTTTCATATTTTGGAGTTATATTTGTGCCTTCGTTTATAATTTGCCAAGTTTTCTTATAATTAGTATTATTTTCTTCGAGATTCGGCTGGTAGTATGCATTTTTTGTATTTCTCAATGTTTTGTTTTGATAGTTTCTATAGTTTTTATAATTTTCTTTCGATTTTGCAGTATTTTGCCTTTTCATTATTTGTTTCAGTTTATCCCGATGTTTGATGGTTGTTATGAGCCCATTTGTAATCCATGGCTTTAGTTTTGTAGTTTTCACTTTGCGAGTCTTTATTTTAGTATTGTCAATGTGAAATTGGAGTTTATTTATAAAAGAGAGACAGTTATTTTCTTATTTACAGTTAGAATCAATAATTTTTTCCATTTTCGTGACTAAAATGTGACATATTTCAACTCAAATTAGCGAGAGAAGTTGTACTTTTATTCACTAGTGATTAAAAATATTTTAATCACAAGTGATCAAAAGTGTTACCCAGGTTACCAATAAACAACCATCATACACATTGCTCATAGCCCAGCAACGGTGTCGAATTATTCGTATCGAGTAGGCTGGTTTCCAAATTAAATGAAACACAAGCAACGGTAGCGCACATTTTTATTCTCAGTAGGCTTGTTGCAATTTTGTTTCGACTAGTCAATGACACAATAGTTATTTATGCAACAATTGCAAAATAATTTCTGCGAAAATGGATGAAATCAAATTTGCCTGGTTCAACATCCAGGTTCGTGATTATTTTACTAACTTTTCCTAAAAATAGCTATTGAAACAATACGGTACAGATTTTTATTTGAGATCATACCCAAACGACTGGTTTATCTGGATAGAATTCGAGTTATAGTTTTTCATTCGTGATTAGAAAAACCTTATGAAGATGAACTTTTTCCCTTTTTTTCATTTGCGAGGGGTAAGGCCGGTTTTGCTCTACCTAAAAATTTGCGATCAAAATGTTTCTATAAATACTTTTCAAACTATTGCAATCGGTCTTCAAGTTGACAACATTATCATTACTTGCAATGGGAGCCTTTTCGAAATATAATATTTTGCTGAGAAAATTATCTATCTAAAATTTTCGCGGAATTGAAATCAAATCGATAAACAACCTCAAAATGATGGGAACTCAGTGCTGTTTTCTTTTTTTCATTTTATTTTTCGGAGTTTCGAGTACTGTATCGTTTGTCAAATATACACCAAGTCACAGCACGTACATGATATTTGATAAATTGTATTGATATTTGCCATTATGCAGTACCCAGAAAAATTATAATAACTCCAGTAAATGGCAGTAAAACTGTCAAATTGAAATAATGAATTCCACTAAGTCTCGTGCTCGTGCTCGTGACCTCTGAGTAAGAAAATAAAAATTGAATGCCATTTGATGTTATACAAATTATACGATCGTTCAAATGACCGCAGTAACCGAAATGTCTGATGCAAGAATCTCAGTATATGTTTACGAGAAACAATGGTTTCAATCCAGAATTTACCATCAACTCAAGGCCGTACCCAGAGAAAAATTTCGGGAGGGGGGTTGGTAGCAACTTTCATTCGGAAATACCCAGGATATTTTGTTAGTTGGAATATTACGCATAGTTTATATTTTATTTATTTGTTTAACCCCCCTAACCCCCTCCTGGATACGGCCTTGTATCAACATGAGTATTTTACCTGTGCCGGTGTCTGTCTGTCTGTAATCAAGTCTTGTAAGTTAAATTTGAAACACTTCTACTAGTTGCCCGATTAACGTGAAGTTTGGCAGGTGTTCATAGTTCCCATGATAACGCATTATAAAATTTTTGTTAGAGAAAAAAACAAATGACGGCTCTGAAATGGTGGACAACATTTGTGTTTAAGGTCCGATTGGACTCAAAATTGGTGTGGGGGGGTTTTCGGGGTCGAAGATTATGATTTTTTTTTTAATCATGAAATCAAAATGGCGTCCTTGAGATGGCTTGAGATCTCTGTGATTATTGTTGGATTTCTTTCAAAGTTGTTATGTGGGGGTTTTTGGGGTCGGAGATTATGAATTTTCATTCAAAATTCACAAATTCAACATGGCGGCTCCAAGATGGCAGACGAATTTTATGATTATGGTCCGATTCGATTCAAAATTGGTGTGGGGTTTTCGAGGTCGAAGATTATGAATTTTTTGTCAACATTCATGAAATCAAAATGGCAGCTTCAAGACGGCGGACGATCCCTGTGATTATGATCCGATTCTATTCAAAATTGGTGAATTGGTGTTTTTGGGGTCGAAGATTATGAATTTTTTGTCAAAATTCATTAAATCTAAATGGCGGCTCCAAGATGGCGGATGATCCCTGAGATTATGGTCCGATTCTCTGATGTGGAAGTGTTCGGGATCGAAAATTATGAATGTTTTGTCAAAATTTATGAATTCAAGATGGCGGACGAGTTTTGTGATTATGGTCCGATTCGATTCAAAATTGGTGTGTGGGGTTTTCGGGGTCGAAGATTATGAATTTTTTTGTAAAAATTTATGAAATCAAAATGGCGGCTCCAAGATGGCGGACGATCCCTATGATTTTAATCCGATTCCATTCAAAATTGGTAAGTTGGGGTTTTCGGGATCGGAAATTATGAATGTTTTGTCAAAATTTATGAATTCATGATAGCGGACGAGTTTTGTGATTATGGTCCGATTCGATTCAAAATTGGTGTGTGGGGTTTTCGGGGTCGAAAATTATGAATTTTTTTGTCAAAATTCATGAAATCAAAATGGCGGCTCCAAGATGGCGGACGATCCCTATGATTCTGATCCGATTCTATTCAAAATTGGTGAGTTGGGGTTTTCGAGGTCGAAGATTATGAATTTTTTTGTCGAAATTTATCAAATTTAAATGGCGGCTTCAAGATGGCGGATGATCCCTGTGATTATGGTCCGATTCTCGGATGTGGATGTGTTCGGGATCGGAGATCATGAATTTTTTGTCAAAATTCATAAATTCAAGATGGCGGACGAGTTTTGTGATAATAGTTCGATTTTATACAACATTTGTATGTGGGGGTTTTCGGAGTTGAAAATTATGATTTTTGTCAAATTTCGTGAAATCAAAATTGCAGCTCCAAGATGGCGGACGATCTCTGTGATTTCAATCCGATTATTTTAAAATTGGAATGTGGAGGTTTTCGGGGTAGGAGATTATGAATTTATTGCCAAAATTCATAGATTCGAAATGGTGGCACCTGGATAGTGGACGAGTTAACCTTTGGATGGTCTCCTCATCAAAGAACTAGATAGCTCAGAACTCAGGGGAAAAATGCATCATAATGACGATTCACTAATAAAAATGCATAGATTGAGGTGAACTAACTAAAGAGCACAAGATAAAATGATTAATAAAAAATCTTTTGAATTTTTAAAGACAATATTCCATTTAAATGCGCTGAAAAGTGAAATATAATTATTTTGGATGTGTGACGTAGGTTATTCCGTGAGTTATAGATTCAAAAGCTTGTCGCTTTTGTATTAGAACTGAAAACTTTGCGCGACAAGCTCTTCATTCTATAACTCACGGAATAACCTACGTCGTACATTCAAAGCAATTATTTTTTACTTTTCAGCGCATTTGAATGAAATCTTTTCATTAAAAATATTTTTTTGATTATTTATTTTGGAATATATAATTTTCGAAAGTCTGTCAGTTTGATCCAGTACCAAACAACAAAGGACCCACCGAAGTATTGGTATATGAAGTATAGTCTCCTTGGAACTTTTTTTGGGATCATAACCCTCCACAATCAGAAAACAAAATTAAATGGATCAGGGAATCTATACAATTGAAGAAGGGCAAATAAATTACTTTGCCTCGATAAGTTCTTGCGTACACCAAATCATTTTTCACGAATTGAAAAATATTCAATTAGTCAGTAACTTTTTCAGAAAAAAATATTGAATTCAAAGATACTTCTCTATATACTATTGACGTTTCGGGAACTGTATCTGTTCCAGTTTTCAAAAATATTTTGAATGTAGATGAAAATTTCTCAGTTTTCCGTTGTTTTTTCTCGCAGTGTTTCTTCAACGTGTTTTTTTTTTACTAATGTCAAAGGAGTTCTGTCAAAAGGCTGATGAGACATCAGCTTGTTCATTTGATGTATGGAGTGTTTTCAGGATAATTGAGTCAATCCATTATTGCTCTGCCGAATGCAAGATCTTCTTTCAGTAAGGGTTTCCATGTTTGATCCATATCAGAAGAATTTGCTAATATACAGTTCTCACTAGATAGTAAAATGAAGGCGGATTCTTTTTGTTTTCTCTTGTTATTGGGTTCTTTGGCTAGGATTGTCTTCTCATACTTCCATGTGGTTGCCATTGCATTTTGTTTTTTGTTTTCAGATTGTGGAAGGTTATAATGCCGAAAATGTGTCAAGAATGTGTATTCCTCCACAAAAAATAAGCTTCATTCAACTGAAGCTTGTATTCGACTAGTTAATAAAAAACGTGATACGTAATACGATGACCCTTAGTATCATATCCAGAAAAATGGATGCATAATATCTACCATGTTCAATTGTTTTCAAGAGAATGCTCCACGGTCATATAAAAGGAATGAATTCCAATCCTGTTTGAATTTCAAAGAGTCGACTGTGGCTTGTAGAATCTTGATAACAATGATAAATCACACGAGTCCAATTCAATCCTTGCAGAGCTTGGCTTAAAGAGGCTTACCGTCGCTGGAGATATCCATTTCCTTTGAACGTGAGATTATCATTTTTATTCATCAATTTCATACAGTTCCCTGTCTGCCATCGGAACTGATCAATGTGACCAACCATTCATTTGTTTCGGATAAATAGGTACATCTTGGAACGAATTACCTAGAATCTGAAGTTGGTTCATGTCCTTTCGTTATAATGATTGTTATTTGTGCTCAGCACTGAGTACTTAATACATGTTCTTCAGGCTCCTGATCAGGTGCTAGTTGTTTATGAACTTGAACTTTTTTGTTAATTTGAATTTTAAATGGATGATGATGAAGAGGCTAATTTCATCCGCACCCCCACTAATGAGGCGCTGTTTGGGTCAAAAGTGTCTTGGCAAATATATTTGATTTTGAGTCAATATATTTGTTGATTGTAGCAATATTTGGCAAATTTTGAGTCAATATATTTGATATTGTAGCAATGTTTATTATTTTGCATTCCGATATATTTATTTTCGACCAAACACAATATATTTATATTTCAACCAATACAAATATATGAAAATGTGAATTTCGTTATATTTATAAATTCGTTCTATTTTATGTCGCCAAGAGATGGCGCAACGGATGCGATTCAGTACACGATCGAGCAAATGACAACGGGGCGAAGATCATACTGATAATACGTTTGTTTGAAGGTTATAGACGATGTGGTAACTTGATTACTATCGTTTCGGACGTCCATCGTCTTAATGTATTTAAAAGGTTTTCACGACGTTTCAAATGCTTGTTTCTGCAATCGTCTTCAGGTGAATACTGACAAGTTAAGGTGCTACTTACCAATTTATATGACTGTCGGCGCAATGATGCGTGCAATTCTGCCATGTGCAGCGGTGCGTGTAATTTCGCGCGGTGTGGTGGTGATACTGATAATACTTGTCTGGAAACTACTGAGAACGTTTAGGGTTTATTTTGTTGATATCCAAATTTCCACCAACGCTGCATAATATTTATAATAATTGACAGGGTATACTTTTTTTTTTCGTTTTGAGGGGAAAACCGCTTGGCACCTGGGCCTTGTGTCTGTCAGCTTAGGTAGTGTCGAGCGCAACTCCGACTAACCCCCCTCGCCCTCCTATGCTTGGGACCATCTTGTCGACATAGCGTCAAGCATTGGCGGCGTACCATGCAGCTGTTTCTTCCTTTATCTTCGCATGGGTTTTCCACGTCACTTCACGGACAGTACATAAATGAAGTTAATAGTAAAATATCACAAACTTAGGTATCACAATACTTGAATATCACAGTCTATCTCCATCATTTATTGAGAATCGGTCCTGCCTTTGCATAGCCCTCTCTTCCCTTCCTTTAGCCTCCATCACCTGTCTTAGAAAATTGTAGCTTACCTGCCACCAGGGTATACCTACCCAACTTTGATTTGCTATGTGATATTCATGATATAACTAAAGCCCTCTTGGTGGTATCATAAAATAATGAACCGAAATCTGTGGTAATATTCAATTAAACTTCCGTAGCTAACACGGCATCTGTGAGACCGACGCCTAAGAAAATTTCCGATTATTCCCGAAGAAATCGCGAACGCGCTTGGCCATCCTCAATAGCTGATTTTCTAGGGCTAGTGGGCTCAGTATCAAAATTACAGCGGAGGTGAATTGTTGTAGCGTGTGTTATTAAGTATTCGGTCTCTGAGACGGATGGTGTGGTGGTGTAACTTTTGTGGTAAGTTACATTTTGTTTTATTTTGTAAGAATTGTACTAGTTAATAATTGTTTTCAGAGATTTCCGTAAATATGGCTTCTTTAACATATGAGGAAGAACAAAGACGACTACAACGTATGTTTGATGAAGTTGAAACGGACGTAGACGTAGCAGAAGATAGCGATTCAAGTTTGGGGAAAGACAATATTGAGATTCAAGAAGAAAATTCCGACAGTGAACAAGACATAACAGATAACGAACTAAATGAAAGTGGGAGCTGTGAACAGAGAAGAGAAACTCGCATACCTCGCATGATGGGAAAAGATGGAACCAAGTGGAGAAAACATTGTCACCGATATCCCAATGTAAGAACTCGACGCCATAATATCGTAACTCAGTTACCGGGAGTAAAGGGTGAAGCAAAGAATAAAAAAACACCAATCGAAATCTGGAGTTTATTTATTACAGATGCAATGTTACAAAATATTGTTCTTTACACCAACAAAAATATCGTGTCAAAATATTATTCGGAAACATATAGAACAGCAAGAACGACAGATATCGATGAACTGAAAGCATTTCTTGGGCTATTATATATTGGTGGTGTAATGGAAAGCAATTTTCAAAATGCTGCTGATCTATTCAGATCAGACGGTATGGGCTTAGAAATGTTTAGGTTGACCATGTCCTTAGAGAGGTTTAAATTTTTGCTTCGAAACATTCGTCTGGACGATAAAGAAACAAGACCTGCAAGAGAAGAATATGATAAATTGGCAGCGATTAGAGAATTCTTTGAAGATTTCAACAATAACCTACCAAAATTCTTCTCCCTTTCGAAGTATACAACAATCGATGAAATGTTATGGGCATTCAGAGGAAGATGTGGGTTTCGAGTATATATACCATCGAAACCCAACAAATATGACCTGAAAGTATATGCATTAGTAGATGCAGAAATGTTTTATACTGCGAAAATGGAAATATATGTTGGTCAACAACCAAAGGGGCCATTTGATGTAAACACATCAAATATGTTTCTGGTGCCAAGATTATGCCAACCAATTTCTGGATCTAATCGAAATCTCACAACAGACAACTTCTTCTCAAGTATTCCATTAGCATATACTCTTCTCCAAGAGCATAGGTACTTTGAGAGAGAATAAACCGCAAATACCACCAGATATGATGATAAAGAGGCCCGAAAAGACGACTATGTTCGCATTTGAAGAAAAAAGTACCTCAGTATCGTATATCCCTAAACCACGGAAAAACGTATTTCTTCTTTCAACTATGCATCTTGACGACTCCATTGATGGAGAAACAGGAAAACCATCGATTATAATCGACTATAACAAGACCAAAGGCGGAGTGGATACGGTTGACAAGTTATGCGCAGCTTATAACTGCGCTAGGATTACCCGCCGCTGGCCTCTTGTTCTTTTCTATGGCCTGTTGAATATAGCAGGTAATAATTCTTACATTATATATAAGAATAACAATATCGACAAAAAGATTCCAAGGAAAATATTTTTAGAAACACTGGCAAAACAGTTAGTTGAAAACCATACAAAAAAGCGTTTTTACTGTAATATGGTTCCTAGAACGTCAAGATTGCGGATTCAAGAAATCTACAACATTTCAACTACTGAAAACGTACAAAATCAACCACCTACACATGGCCGATGTCATTACTGCTCTAGTGAAAAAAGTAGGAAGACCAGATTTAGTTGCTATAAATGTAAAAAATTCATGTGCTTAGAGCACTTATCTGCTATCTGTAAGGAGTGTGTTAAAATTTAAGGCCAAGTTTGTATATTTGTGTTCAGTTTATATCTAATGAATGTGCAATTTTTTTTTATTTTTAATGTTTTCTGATGTTTTGTTAATAATATAATTAGTTTAGTTACCATAGAAACTGTTTCTGTTTTTAATTATAGACATTTTAAAAATACTATGTTTTTTTTCCACCCCAATTTGTTTGTTATTTTAATCTCATTAAAAATCGTGTAACGAATACAATTTTTCCATTTTTCCTTTCTAACCACCTTACCCTAAAGTATAACATTTCAAGTCATATTTTTTTCCACTTGTTAGTTAGGTTTTTCTTAGTCGGTTTCAGAGACGGATGTTAGCTTTCTTGTTAACATTAATCATGTTAGCTACGGAAGGTTAAAATCATTCTAAACCTTAACAATGATCTAAGAACCAGAGCCATTCTATGAAAAATTATAAGAAGCATGTGGTACAGGAAACTGCATATTATTTATATAATCATGAGTACTAGAAAAAAAACACATGTTTTTATTGATATTTTATTACCTATTTCATTCTCTTCCAATGATAGATTGTATTTTTTTTGCGTAAACAAGATACCTAGATTAATGAATCGTAAATCTGTGGTAATATTCAATTGAAATCATTCTAAACCTCAACAGTGATCCAAGAACCAGAGCCAGTCTATGAAATATATCAAGTAGCATGTGGTACAGGTAACTGCCTATTATTTATATAATCATGAGTACTAGAAAAAAAATTTTGTTATTAATATTTTATTAGCTATTTCATTCTCTTCCAATGATAGATTGTATTCTTTTTTGCGTAAACAAGATACCTACCTTGAAGTTATACTTTTGTGAAAACTGTGGTCAAAACTGACTAAAAGCATATCGCATAAGATAATAGCACCCTTATTTTTTTTTTATCTCAAATTGCGGCCAAGTTCAATCACCCTACTATTTCAGTGTCTCATCCAGGTGAAATCATTCAAGAAGCCAAATCACTCACAATCTCGTTGACCTATTTTTATCGAAGTGAGAAAACATGACAAAAGATGATTGACGAATATTAGGAAGTCGTAAATAACCAGGAACTCCAATCTTCATTCTGGGGATCGAGAAGCAATTTATGAATGGAGCAATAATAATTCTCGGAGTCGAGTAGATTGGGAGTCACCGCACTCCATTCAATCCAATTCAATCTCTTGGGGATTCCTTCGCCAAATAGAACGTCTACCAGACTTTCATTTCAATTTCGAGAACAGTATGGGATCACAATAGTATCACATACGAATTCAATTCTCTTCATTAAATAGCAACAATCAGGTTTCAGAACTAGGCATAGCTGCGAAACTGTGGATTGAAATGTTTAATTGGACTGAAAGATGAGGGTGGATAAACAAGAAGTAAGTGGGGCAGTTTTGGAAGCTTCGACACGGGCCGTTGAGATAAGGAACTGGCAAAGATCACTCTTGAAGTTGTGAAATTATGACTTTGCAGGTACAGTTTTTAAATTGTCCAACAATTATTTCTGTGGCGAAAAGCAAGTAAGAAGGAAGAACCCCTGGAATAATTGATACTAATGAAGTACCACAGGGTACTACACTCAGACCATTGCTATTCTACGTCTATAAAAATGACATGTGGGGTAAGTGAGATTACAAAATGTGAAATCCCTCTGTTCGCAGGTGAAACCCTCATTTATTGGTGCTCTAGTGATGGAAGTGACATGCTATGAGCAATGATCCCTATAAAATAAGACAGAGGTGTAACTCTTACACACTTGAACTTGCTGGTGAGACAACAACATGGTGAGTCAGAGGCAGGTCATGCTGAAATCGACAACAAAGAGATATTGACGAAAATGGGATCGATGATGTAGATGAAGTTGAATATCTTGAAGTTGAAACGGTTACAAAATATTAAAACTTTTTCATAAGAAATTCAGTGATCTTATCTGCATGGTCGGGAATGATCATAATACAATATTATCACCACATCTGATATTTTTCGCTTCAAAAATATATATCCAACGAAAACTGACTACAGAAGCAGCAAAACTGTGAGCTATACTGAGGATACCTAGAGATACACCGATCAATGCTATGATGATATGCTAAAAGAGTTGAAGTGGATGAAGGAAAAATTCATATACTTATATATATATATATATATATATATATATATATATATATATATATATATATATATATATATATATATATATATATATATTTTATGAAAAAAAAAAAGTGATATAATGTCACTTATATATAACATGAATACCTGCAATATTTTTTGCAATTTTACTGTACATTTTCCTTTCCTGAAACCTTGTACCATTCTCTAGTCGACGCAGATGTCTCAAGAATTTGACAGTGGAGCTTTTTTATTGTCATAAGTATGTTGCCAACAATTCATTTAATTTACACAACCTATAAAAAATATAGAAATCAAAATTAATGAATAAAACTTCAGATCTCAAGTAGACAAAAATGAAATTCAAGTTGGAACATCCTGTATGCTGAAATCAAATCAGAAGGAAACATGACAGCGACATGTCAAAACATTTCGATGGAAAATGATAAAACATAAAATTTTGAGAACAGAAAATTGTCAGATATGAATTTCAACTAACTATGTATATATTATGTGAGCTCTAGAAATGTTAAATGAATATAAAATCAAAAGCATAGTTTAGAATAAGGAAAAGTGTCATATAAAGTGAGTAAAAACCTGAAATAACGAGGTTTCTGGGGAGATAAAAAATTATTTTTGGAATAAATACGAAAATACACCAAGACAACAAACAAAACAAAGTGGAATTATTCAGGTCACACACTTATTTGAGTTCATTTTATGTTACTTTTTCACTGTCTTTTTTGAACTGTAATTCTTGTTTGCTTTCATAATTCAATACAACCTACAATTATTATATTTGAAAGTCACTTGATTGCACATGAGTGAGGTATTTCACTTTTCACATTTCACTGTTTGATCAGAGTATTGCAGATAAGATAGATCTCGCAGGGTAGGTATACTCAAGCATTCGATTCAATAAAAGAATGACTATTTCCTGGATTCATTATTTATCTGTTGATCACATTACAACCAATATTTTCATAAAACAGTAGGTACATTGAACATTGACTTCAAGCAGAGCGACTAGATGGCACCTCTGAATCCTGCTTTGAAAGGGAGTAATAACATGTTTCCATAGGCGTACCGACTGAACTGGGATGAGGTAAAAGAATACAGGTAAAAGAGTATTTGAAAAAGAGTAAGCAACATAGCCGGATATTTTATTACTATTATGATAGGTAATTCTTTTCAAAATTTTCAAATAAAAATGAATTATCCAATTAAAATCATCATAAGAAGTGGAAAATAGTTTATCGTGATGACTAGGCATTAAAAAAATCAAATAATAACAATTAAAAAGGATAAAAATCAAAATACCAGCAATAATAATCATCATAATAATTGTCGCCAACGCGGCCAATAACAATAATAATATTAGTATCATCAAAAAATATATATTAATATATTTATATATATATATATATATATATATATATATATATATATATATATATATATATATATATATATATATAATATATATTTCATATAATATATATATATATATATTTTATTATATATATAATATATATATATATATATATATATATTATATATCATATATATATATATATATATATATATATATATAGAGAGAGATATATATATATATATATATATAATATATATAAATATATATATATGTATATATGTATATATATATATATCTATATATGTTATATATATATATATGAATATACATGTATATATATATATATTAATATATATATAGAGAGAGAGAGAGAATAAGAGAAATCTATTTCGAATCCAAAAGAACCCACCATCCGTCTACAATCTGTTTCATGGTTTCCCAATCATCAGGACGGCCTGTGGTCTCTTTCAAATTCGTATCAGATTTCTCGTAGGTTAATAGCCTTAGGCCAATACAAACATGTGAACAGCATCAGATTATAGATAGTGACACCTATAATCTGTGCGGTGAAGCTTAAACCTAATGTCGTGGGATTTTAATAGCACGAAATTTCGTGCATATTACCAGGTCACCAACAAATGTGTCAGATAGGCCTACCCACGATACCAATAGTCGTACTTCTCATGCGTTCAACGCAAACAAGTATCGAGAATAAGAGAAATCTGTTTCGAATCCAAAAGAACCCACCATCCGTCTACAGCCTGTTTCATGGTTTCCCAATCATCAGGACGGCCTGTGGTCTCTTTCAAATTCGTATCAGATTTCTCGTAGGTTGATAGCCTTGGGCCAATACAAACATGTGAACAGCATCAGATTATAGATAGTGACACCTATAATCTGTGCGGCAAAGCTTAAACCTAATATCGTAGAATTTTAATAGCACGAAATTTCATGCATATTAACAGGTCACCAACAAATGTGTCAGATAGGCCCACCCACCGCACAGATTATAGGTCTCTATAGGCCTAAGGCTATAGGCCTAAGGATTCTAGGCCTAAGGCTATTAACCTACGAGAAATCTGATACGAATTTGAAAGAGACCACAGGCCGTCCTGATGATTGGGAAACCATGAAACAGGCTGTAGACGGATGGTGGCTTCTTTTGGATTCGAAACAGATTTCTCTTATTCTCGATACTTGTTTGCGTTAAACGCATGAGGAGTACGACTATTGGTATCGTGGGTAGGCCTATCTGACACATTTGTTGGTGCCTGTTAATATGCACGAAATTTCGTGCTATTAAAATTCCACGATATTAGGTTTGAGCTTCACCGCACAGATTATAGGTGTCACTATCTATATTCTGATGCTGTTCATATATATATATATATATATATATATATATATATATATATATATTGGTATGCGTTGATTGCGGTAGTTTTCACTTTTTATTTTATATTTGTTTATTTACTTTCCACAATCAAACATCATAACAAAATAATTGATTTCTGTGTTTTGTTTTTCTAATATTTTCCCATTTTTGTTATTTTTGAAAATCTTTAGGGTAATTCCGTTTTTTAAGATTTAATTTAATATGTATCGATAAATAAATGCCTATATAAGTATTTAATATATCCGGCTGTGCTCTTCACCTTCTTTCTATGCCTTATTCCCTTCACCCTCAGCTAACTCAATCGGTACGCATATTGATCTCAGAAGTTGTTTCTACTGTGGAGCCTTCTTGACGTCAATTTCAGAAATTAGCAATTCATTGTTGATGAAACATTGGAAATAAAGTAGAAATTCATCAAAATGATAATTTTCTTTATTCAGAAAATGCTTATTACTACCTTGCGTTAAATAACCTAATTAGAGCTTCAGAAACAAGTATATACAGAAAAAAACAAAATTATAGAATAATAAAGTGAATTCAACCTCGCTTTATAGGTTATGTGTTATTATATAGTCATTCGTGAAGAGTACTATGAAAATTGTTTCGATGTTACATTCTTATTTGCACTGAGGCAAGTTTTATGGTTTCAACAAATACTTGGGACCTCATGTTCCAATCTGCTCAGCGTTTCGGATTCTCTCCCGTTCTTGGAAACTGCTACTACTCTCGTTACTGGGACTTCCCCTCATTTATGAATTTCCAATGTAGCAAAGGTAATGTTAACTCTTCATTTGTGATTTTTTTATCTAGTAGTGTTCTTCATATTTTCATAATGTTTTCTTGGCTAATAACTGATTTTATTCCAAATTGTTTGTTTGTTCCAAATTTAAATTTTCAACGTGGTTCTTTTCAAAATTATTTTTTTCACAATCTACTTCGCTTGTTGATTCTGTCACCTTGATACCAACACATTTTGTTTTTCTTCTCGAATTTTCGATTTTGACACACCATTTGTAGCACTTTTCATTATATTCTACTTCTTTGACAGTTTTTATTTATGAAACTTTTCTAACTACCTTATAATCTATATACAATACATGTGAAATTATACTTTTGACGTTTCTGCTTCTCTTTATTTTCAATTTTGCATCAAGATCTCTCCTGGCATCTCATTGGCTGTTGTGTTCAGATCCAATTTCATATACAGGATGTTTGAACGTCTGATATTTTGTTATCTGCTTGTGATCAAAAATATATTCATAAATTTTGATTTCTAAAAATTTTAAAATTATGCCAATTGATTGTAGTAATGTATCGATTAATATTAAACAAGGTTTCAGAAAAATGGTAGAATCTTCAGAAAAACTGTAAAATAACATAGCACAGATTACCAAATATGAATATTTTATTATTTATGGGTTTTGTCTTTATTTTTATTATTATTTCAACTTTTTAAACATTTAACACACTTCTAAACATAACAATATAATATATATATATATATATATATATATATATATATATATATATATATATATATATACACATTTGGGGTCCTAGAATCCCATACGAGAGTATACTTGTGTAAGGAAGTATAAATTATCAACACTTTCAACCAAGGCCAGGCAAATGTTCAGATAAAGTTGTGTGAGTCTTTCGTGATTCGTATTATTTCACCATCTCTTCCCAATCTGGTACTGGAGATATTCTGATATTTCAGTAATAAGTTCATTCACCACAGGAGAGCACTCTCGATCACCTGGTTCGCTTGAACGTGAGGAGAGGCAAACTGGTATTTTTTGTCCTCAAATACTTTGAGTTGACATCTGAAAATTCTGGAAAATGAAGGCAGCGGATTCCCAAAAATGTGCCTCGCTCGACTTGTTGGGCTCAGTGCTGTAGACTCCAAACTCAACTGATCGACTGATATACGATTAACGCCCAGATCAAACCGCTGGACCTGGGAGCTAACATTTTTACAGCTAATTTTCTTCTTGGCGCCGACTCAAAATTGATTACTCACATTAGTTTAGGAGCTTAGATATTAAGACTAGAAAGGTTCATTTAACTTTTTGCTTTTTAATTTCTTTTTTCGTCGGTTTAATGTTTTGTTAGAAAGTTTTTCTTTTATTTCAACTTGATACGTCAAATAAGTTATCATTAATGTTACTCAAAACATTAAGTTAGCCACTCCTTCCAACCTCACCAATCAATTTGGCCTGAAAAGTCTGTGGCACGATCTGATTTTATGTTCATCACCAGTCTAATGTCAACAATGTCTTTAGATGTCTTCAGAGATGGAATCCCAGTATTTATTAATTTGATTTAATTCATTGTGTTCTAGATATTCCTCACGTTGATGGAAAAAACTCTGATAATGTCAAATAGCCGAAAGCGCTCATCTCAACTTAGCTCTGAGAACGAAAAAAAGGAATATCCTTATTGATTTTCTGGTATATGCCTCCAGCCTAAATCTCCTGCTGGCCATAACTCAAATCTCCAGACGTAGATATTTCCCCTTCGTTGCCTCAGAATAAAGTCTGAGGACTATCGAATAACAAGAAATGAAGTTATGACCGAGCCGAAACCTAATACTCGGTTTGTGATTCCGGCTACAGGAGTTGTCTGAATGGAATATCGATTGAAAATTATCCATAGGCAGATTTGTGGGATATTGATAGATCACTTTATAGTCGTGATGCAAGCCGCAAGAAAAGGCGTGTCTATTTGTTCGTGGTTTTTTAAACTCATTTCCCATGATAGGAATCGACGTGTATAAAAAATTCAAACTCAACGGCTTGGCCAGTCGAAAAGGTAAATTCCAGAATTTATATTTCGATTCTGAAATTGTTACCAGTCAATTCAACGAATTCTGTGTCTGAAAAAACGAAACATATTTTCATTGCAAAACACAAACAGTATTTCTATTTTTGTATACATCTCAAACTCTACGACATCAAAAGTTGAAGAGAGATTCAAGTCTCCCTAAACGTTTCTTCCATAATTTGAGTTCTCACAGTCTAGGAGTCAGTCCATTTTTTCTGCCAGTGATCAAATTTACGCATTTTACAAAATATTGGTTGCTAAATCAAACCAAAAAATCTTGTATCACTAGGGCCAGTTTGTTACGACAAGAATAAAGCTTTTTAAAAAGCAGAGCTTAAAAGTGAAAAAAGTTAATTAAAAAAATCAAGAAACCCGACTGCGTAAAAGTGTACTTTAAAAAAAATGGAAACAAGATGACCAGAAAATATTGTCAGAAAATTATGTTTCAAGAGGTTAACTATTAAACTTAATACTGTAAACATTATCACGCAGTCGAAGGCATCTTCTTTAATTTAACAATGAAGATATATTATTGTCTCCGTCTGCATGACATTGTTTACAGTATTAAGTTTGATAGTAAACCTCTTAAAATATAATTTTCTGATAATATTTTCTGGTCATCTTGTTTTCATCTTTTTTATAGTACACTTTTTACGCAGTCGGGTTTTTTATTTTTTAAATTGCCTCTTTTTATTTTACACTTTTTTTTGTGTGTGATTGGCTATTATAACTGAGACGAATTTGATCTCTAACGTGTTGCAATCATTTCTATCGAGATACCGGAGACTGAGTTTCGCGACGTGCACTTTCTTGTAGTGCTTTTTTGGTTCTACGAGAAAGATTCACACATGATCGACGACATTTTCGAGCTCGTAACATTGTGAGTTATATGATACTCAGGTATACAACAAATAGATACAAACTCTCAACATGTGTATTGAATCATACACTAGCACGATTTCCCTAGTAACAAATGAATATACTACTACTACAACAACGTGGATGGATAATTTCAGTCACTAACAAGATCGGTGGATTCCCCTAATTCTCTGTTAGGGATTTGTCAGATACATTGCGTAGTGTTAATGTACGTGTTCAACTGTATTGTACCCATATCCCTACTACAAAAGCATGCAGGACGGCTTTCACATTGTCGGTTGAGCTGTAAATGATCAGAAAATTCGACAGTGGGTGCGCAAATGAACAAATTTGTCGGGATCATGGTCTCAAAAAATTAACAGTATTGTCAATTTACGCGAAACAAAAAATCTACCAGGATGCATGTGTTGCATATTTTCTTCATAGCGAACACCCTTCATAACGAACCATTTCTAGTCTTTGAGCCCTTCGTTATAGCCGAGTTTGACTGTACTCAATTACATTTCTATTGAAATATTCAAGTTAGTGTATTGAAAATGTAACGAAAACGAAATAGTAACTGAAACCGAAATTAGGCAACTAACGAGCATATTAACCAATAACTGATGTAAAAAGCTTCACGCTGTTATATCTTTTTCACAATAAGGCGTCTGGTTGTCGCCATATCGAATTTTGTTACAATATGGCGTCAGGTAGTCGCCACATTCAATTTTGATTATTACTGTCATGTCTTCATTCGCAATATGGCGTCTAGTTGTCGTCATATTGAATTTCGATTAGATAGATAGATGATATCCTTTATTTTGCCTAATATGACATTGTTGTAATATAGGAATAGTCAGGTATATGAACTAACAACCAGATATATAAATATACATATACGAATTGAAATCGCACATAAAAGTAATAAGTAATAAAAAATAAAAGCAATAAGTAATAGGTAGACACTGGGTAATATGAAAGACAAACAGATCAATGAAAATACAAATGTTAAAAACACTCATCTATTAAAAATTCTCGGAGAGTTTTGCTGAACACAGTTAGGCTCTCAATATTTTTAATTATTTCTGACAACTTATTGAGATTACGCAGCACTATATGTTCGGGCGAGTTATAAGATATACACACTTTTGCAAGTGGCGCACTGAAGTTATATTTATTCCTGGTATTCATTGAATGGATATCTTTGTTCAGTTTGAAGCTGTTTTTGTTTTTAAAAATGAATAAACACATTTCCAAAATATATAAAAATGTCCCTGCAAGAATGAGTATATTTCACACCAGCAATGCATCTGATGATGGGTTTTTGAGAAATTAACACATCTTCTGCTAGGGTGGAGTTACCCCAAAGACAAATACCAAATCCAATGCGGGAGTCTACTTGTGCATAATATAAATTCATCATCTGACCTCTAGTTAGAACACATTTAACATTTTTGAAAAGGTAATAATTGAATTCAGTTTGGAAATCAATGTTCCACAGTGTGCTTTCCAACTAGAGTTGGATCAATCTTGATTTCTAAAAAAATTATCGCCTCTACATTGTTTCGAACCATACAGTTGTTGATGCATATATTAAGTGGTTCACATACTTTTTGTCGGTTATGAAATGTCGCTAATTGAGTTTTTACAGTATTGAAAAATAATTGATGTTCATCAAACCACTCACACGTATGTTCCAATAAATTTGTAATTTCTGTACTAATGTTTGTTGCTGATGGATTTGAGATGATTAGAGATGAGTCATCTGCATACATTGTGGAAAAACTGATTTTTCAGAAATAAATCAAGGCTATTTCCATACATTAAGAAAATACAGGGTCCCAGAACCGAGCCTTGTGGCATACCAGACTGCACTGGAGAATAGTCTGAATTTATATTTTTTTATTTCAGTAAGATCTATATGCTGTATTTGAACTAATTGTTTTCTATACTTCAAAAAAGATGATATCCAGCTTAGAGGCTGTCCTTTCATTCCAGAGTCATATAGCTTTGACAGTAAAGTATCATGATTGACGCAGTCGAATGCCCTGCTCAGATCACAAAAAATCACAACAGGACACTCGGCTGCCTCATCACATTTGATGATTTGACTATAAAAAGAATGAATTCCCGTATCAATAGATTTTTCTGCACGAAACCCATGTTGTTCTTCTGTTAATTTATCAAATTTCACTGAGAAATTATAGAGTCGTGATAAAAATGCGTATTCAGAAATTTTAGAAAGCGAGAGACCGTCACTGGATATTGGAATAATCTTAACCACTTCCAAACAGGAAGGAAACGTGCCTGCAGTGAATGATAAATTCACCAAGTGAGTAAGTGGCTTTTTTACCAAGATATGATCTTTTTCACTAAAAACATGGGTAAATCATCAGACCCGGAAGAACTTTTATTTTTCAATTTGTGTTTGAGAAGTATATCTCATTCATCTTCTCCATAAGGGGTTGAAAGAAAGGAATCATATCGGATTACTCTGCAACCTAATACATGGGATCTATCCTTGTTAGTCAAGTTTTCAATTATTGTTTTGGGAGCATCTGTAAAAAAAAACTGTTGAAAGATGAAGCAATCAAATGGTGGTCACTTATTTCTTGATCATCAACTCTTATTGCTAGGTTACCTCGTTTTTTTTTATCTGATAATTCATCAATCACTTTCCAGGCAGTTTTTGATGGATTGCTAGAATTGAATATTTTATTTTGGTAATATTCTTTTTTCACCTTCGATATCAGATCAGCGTGTTTTTTTATTTTAGAATCTTTTGCATACAAAGTTCAGGTCTTTAAGATTAGTGCTTGATCTTCTGACCTCATCATTGACCCATTTTTTATTTGGTGTACGTTTACTATAATAATTCCATTCAGGGAGGTAAAGATAGAAACATCAAGAAAGGAGTGTTGAGAAAATTCTATGAAATTAAAAAAGTAAGAGAAGTGGGTCGCAGATGACAGAAATTCATGCTACAGCAGGTGGTCCTGCCCCAATGATAAAAAATGATGATACTTTATTTACGGTTTGTTTGGGTACCACAATTCATGTGTAATGTGTTATGAAATAATTCGCCTTACTATTTCCAGAACCTTTTGAAAAATGTTCATCTCATCTGATCTAAATCTTCAAGTGCATTATTCCCAACATATTTTATTTTCAAATCCAAAGTCATTGGAAATATCATTCTCATTTTATATATCCATCATTCAAATTTGGTTCTATAAATAAGGAAAAAACAATTTAACAAACAATCATGTTTATTACAGTAGACGGTAGTAATAATTATGATAGAGATACTGAAGTGAAGTTTGCCGAAATATCAATCCAACTAAGCTCTGCAAAAAATGCACTGGTGCCATGAGAACAATTTCAAGCTTTCAATTCAAGGAGAGCTTGAGAAAGCTAAGCTTGAAATTGAATTGTTGCAAGCGGCCTCAAGGGCTATGGGTTGAATCACCTCTGGTCATCTTTGGTTTTGCTCACTGCAGGTTCTCTCTGTTGCTACTGCCATGATAACCTTTACCAAAGGATGACCGCAGACTAAATATTCAATTTCATACCGATCACCTGATAGTGCTGGCTTGATTTTTTCAATAAATTACCAAATGAATTGAAATTGCTCCTTATTGATAGAAATTCCTTTACTCAGAGTCAATGACTTTTTCAATGTATAATCCATGAACATAATTATCTGGTTGGATTGTGACAGTAACATAATTTTTATGTAAGTATGTAAGTTTGTCATGGTTCTTTCTTTAATTTTTATTATATGATGACTATTTTGATACAAATGTATTCGTGACAAAGGAAAATAAAGTTAATTATCATTATTGAAGGCAGTTCATGCGAATAGTTTAGTATAATCGAACAACAATGTGTATGTGTTCTTATATGTTTATGGTAACAATAAGTTTTTAATCACACTTGAAGTGCTTCTACATCAATATGAAGTTATTGTGATATATGAAACAAATGATGTATTTACAATCCCACTTGATTTTTAACATTTTTTTTTACTTTATCAATAAGAACATGTTTTTCTTAAACACACAAGTGTATTTTCCTCTATTTCTTTCATCGTTATTGAATATGGTAAATGAAAATTATTAAATTTCAACCTCATTTCATGAATAGTTAACTAGTGTTGAATGATCATGTTCATCATTCTCGACATAAAAGGAATAAAAATGATAATGGTCATATACATAAATGCGATTTCCTTTGTGGTATCACTTCAGCTCGCAATCCCAAGATGAACAATGTTCAATAAATCACTTTCCGGCGAATTCCATCTTTATCCTCGATTGTCAAATTCCCAGAGGATTTCTCTTCCACTTCATACATTTTCAACCCAATAAATCCAGTCAGATTGATACTCCAGTTCTTTTTCATTCCCGGAACTGTATCTGGTATTCTGAAAGGCAGATATGGTGAATTACTTCCCGAAGGATGAAAAGACGTTTCCTAAGATAAGCTGCTTTCCCTTGAGAATTTTTTTCATATTCGCTCCATGAAAATGAAATTGTCTATGATTTTGCATACCTCTTTGGACTGATGATTATAAATCAAGAATGATCTGAATAAGTAGAAGTTTTTTAATTCATAGGCATTCATAGGAATTGAATACTCAAAATCATATCCACGAAATTTATTGATAGCTGATACTTAAAATCCAAAAAGGAGGGATAGAGATAACATAAACCACAATTCACATCAGAGGATGGGAGGAGGTGTGGTTGTTAATACTTACATTGTGAAAGAATAATTACTTGGAAATTATTGTATTATGATCAGCAAAACATTATAGCCTTGACACATATTGACCAGTTAATGGGATAGAACAATTCCACTCTCTATGGAAGAGGTATGGTAATAGTTTACAGATCATAGTTTGCATGTTGAATAAGCAGGACATTTTATCCAAATGATAATTGACCAGTATTCACAACAGCTCTTGGCAAAATTACTGACTAAAAATAAATTCATTCCTGGCAATTCCTAGCAATTGTTCCCAATACTATCTAAAATCCCTAAAAATTAAATGGAGCCATACTAACAAATTTTATTTTAACATATTTTATGTCGAGTTGAAGGATAATGAAAAATGCAAGGTTTTCTGAATTGAGTCATTTTTTGAAATTTTTGTAACACAAATAACAAATTGAGTTTTAAAGTATTAACTTGGAAGTTCAAGACGAAAGATCGAACAAAATAAATAATATCATTAATAAACAGAAAGAAACTCAAAATAATAGGTACAGGTACAAGTATGAACATCAGTATACTCTCTGTGCTAAAACCATCTACGTTCTTCCCCATATTAAGCTATCAAGCATCATATATGATGGTATACATTTTAATATACCTTCTTGAAGCAAAATTGATCAGTATCAGTTTGGAACCTATTTCTCAAAAATGTTTCAACATCATTAAGTGATACAACTCTTTTCATTTCAGAATTGCCAGCATTTTTTAAATTGGTAACTTTTGCCAAACATTTTTATCTGGCAAATTTCAATCTTGCTCTATAATCTTCCTACCATATGTATGTAGACGACTGCATTGTGCTGTTAAATACTACTAATGAAAAACTATATTCACTACTAACATTTCTTAACTCATAATATGAGTCCATCAAGTTCACTATGTTAAAAGAAAAAGATGCCTCTTTACCATTTCTATACTTGTTAATTGATCACAAGTTCGAATATTTGATTTACAGAAAACCAACACACACCGACACGGTGATACCTTATAACTCATGCCATTTCGTCTCGCACAAACTAGTTTCTTTTAATGCACTATTCCATATATTTTTTTCGATCCCCATGAACACACTGCATTTCTCCGATGAACTAAACATTATTAGACAAATAGGTTTAAATAACGACTTCCCTTCCCCTCTGATCGAAAGAATTCACCACAGACACATGGCTAAGTCCATTAATCAGAATCTTTCCAACCCCAAATTACCTACACGTTATTATTCAATACCCCCCCATAGATAAAGTTTTCCAAGATATGGAACACATAACCAGATATCAACGCCACGATGATGATCTGAACATTAGCTTCCACACGTCTAAAAAATCAGTTAATACCAATCCTTTAGACAATTCTGTTATATACGAAGTAACTTGCTCTCAACCATCGTGCCACGCTGAATATATCGGCCAGAATGGACGTAAAACAAGTACTAGAGTCAGAGAACACACAAAAATCAAAGACAAATATAAGGAGAAAATTCACAACCCACCCATTCGAATCAATCAATTCTTGCCGTTCTTTTGCCAATCATGTGGTTAATTCTGACTACTATTTTCATCCCGGTGAAGATATGAGAATCCTTCACATTGCTAACAAGGATTCACATATGAATTATCTAGAAATTTTCGAAATCAATTCTTTCTTAAAAGACCCTACTTCTTTGAATGAACAGATTGAATTTGACGGCATTAAATTCTTCGATTCTTTAAATATTCAAGTTAACACCCACAGTTTGGTATTTCCACTTGACTCTCTTGTTCCACCCAACATTTTGGTTTTATGAGGTATCAGATACTGTAAATAGAGTGTTATCTGTTTTTACAAGCTTTTATATAGTTTCGCCTGTCTCGGTGTCTGTAATCAAATGTTGCAAGTTGTATTTGACCCATTCCTAGTTGCCCGATCAACGTGAAATTTGGCAGGTGTTCCTAGTTCCCGTGACAATGCTTTGTGGAATTTTTGTTAGAGAAAATACAGAATGGCGGCCCTGAGATGGCGGACGAGATTTCTCTTTATGGTCCGATTTTATACAAAATTGGAAGATTATGAGTGTTATGTCAAAATCATGAAATCAAAATGGCGGCTGCAAGATGGCGGACGATATCTGTGATCATGGTTCGATTCTATTCAAAATTGGTATGTGAAGGTTTTTGGCGTCGGATATTATAAATTTATTGTCAAACTTCATGAAATTAAAAGGGCGGCTGTAAGATGGCGGATGATCTCTGTGAAATTGGTATGTGGGGATTTTTCGGGATCGGATATTATGAATTTTCATTCTAAAGGAAATTCCTCCGCAAGTATCTGGAGGAAAACAACAAAAATGTTATCTTGTGATTTAATTGATTGGCGCACCAACTGCTCTCGTTCGACTATGCATCATAACTTGAGCAGCTAGAAAAACTGACATACTGTTACCCCCGACAGCACCCAAGAACGTAACTCGGGGCACTGTGGGATCGAATGGTTCATCGATCTCTTGCTATAGGATCTTGAAACTCCACAGCAGCGAAATAGATGCAAAATGTCAAATTCCATATTTCGGTCGATCAATTACCAGGACGCTATGAATTCTAGTATACTCTAAATATGAGTCAAAAATGAAACCAATGCCGATGGCAATCCTTTCGGGTATGTAGAGATTGTCAATTAATATAAAATAAACGGTCAATTGGTGAGACGGCTTGCTATCGTAGTGATAGGAATTATTAATATATATTATTTGATAAACAAAAGTACCCCACGACATGAATCAATCAGAAATAAAAACTAATACATAACTTGATTTATCCTGAAAGTCACGGGACTGGGATATTTCATGTTATCATACTTTCGCATTGTATGAAATATTTACAACGAACGTAATGAAATCAATCGGGCGTTTCGCGAACCTGATACACTCAAAAGGCTATCAAACATATTGTGGAAAAATATCCACAACAGGGAAATACGATTATAACGGTGTCTTACTGACACAAACAAATCAAGAGGTTATTAACGGTTTATACACAATGTTTCACTTACGGTTACCTCACTACTTGAACAAAACTTTTGCATGAATGCTTATGCATTACAGAAATAGTTATTTTCCTAACTAACAAGTGCGTAAAGTGATACTTGCCCGCACACGACTGCCGTTGACGACGGGGAGCGGAGTTCGGGAAAGCAATCAGGGGCGAGAAAGATACTTTATGCATTATTTTTTTACGACCGCATACAAATTTTCAAAGCATATTAAAAATATATATTTGATTTCAACATACAAAACTTTAAATTAAAATCTAATTATAATGATTACTATTGTCAAAAACACACTTTATTGCATTATGAACATGAGTTAGAATAGCCGGTCCAGTGGATGTAGTTGATGGTAACTTGCTGAGTAGATTGCAAAGTGCTTGAAGATGTCGACGCCGGAGACGGCATCGGTTGCAAGTTGTTAGTACATGAACTTATTTTATTTGAGATGGTGACATTCAGCAACAGCAGTTGACTTCCAGCCTCCAAGAAGTTTTATGTTGGTTATCCCTTCACCTGAAACCTGCTAGAGATGTTGCCGAGGAATGTCTGAAACTGTGACCTGTGTAACGTTCTGGGTTAGGTAGGCGTAAATAGATAGCGATCTCTGCCGGCATCTTACCATCTGTCACTTTGACGACGCTTCGAATTATAACTCTGACGTCTTGGTTGTCATAACAAATCTTCCAATAAATTCAAAATAGAGGAACGTAAAAAGTATAGGTTAGATTGAATATTAAAACTCAAATTAGTAAGGATAGTAATAAATACAGGTGAAATCAATGAAATGTATGTAATAATTTAATAGAATGGGATGGCGACCGTTGAATCAATTTGAGCTGTTAAAATTGGCAAGAGTTCGGTCAGTGTTTCGAAGAGAACCGAAGATTGAAAATAATCAACGTTTCGAAGCTTTTATTGCTTTATCTTCATGACTCTGAAATAAAAATAAACATAAAACATATTAACAAAATCATACATGTTGAAATTGAGTCATTAAAAGGTTTCAGAATGAATATAAAATCCTAGGGCAATGGTGAAAAAAGCTGAAAGCAAAGTAATGCAGGTACATTAAACGATAAGTCAAAGAAAGGAACTTAAAAACATCAACGAGATATCAACACAATGATGAATGAAATCCTAATTACAGTGTAATGATATTTACATTCAAAAGTGGTTTTCCTTGTTAACATATGAATATGAATTCGACATAATGTATAAATTTTACGAAAGAAATAGAAGAAGATAACAAGATTCCTTTCTTGGATGTTTTACTAATTAACTCTAACAATAAAATTACAACTGATCACAAACCATCATATTCAGAAAGATTTATCAACTATCAATCGGCACACTAGATGACTCAAAAACATAAATACCATAAACAACCTCGAACACAGAGCCACAACCCTATCGAATAAAGAATTCATAAACCAAAACCTAAAAAGAATAGAAAATATGCTTATTAAAAATTGCTACCCAATATCTCTAATCAAAAAATTATTATATTCAAACAAAAGAAACCCCCATAAAAAAAAAGAACTAAAATCTATTACAAAATATTTTAAACCACCCTCTGTAGAAAAGTTAACACCACAACTGTTAAAAATTCTGGAAAGTGAAAACCAAAAAATTGGTCAAAAATGCGAAAACACAGTAAAAAAACATTTCTACAGAAAATTTGAATCGGACACCAAGAAAGAACTAAAATCCAACATCATCTACAAAATACCATGTGCCGACTGCAATAAAATATACATAGGACAAACGAGAATATGCATAAGAGACAGAATTACGGAGCACAATAGTGACTGTAAAAATATATATAATTATCTAAAATACATGAAGAACCCTACAAGTCTTGCAGAACACTCCAAGCAAACTCTACACTCGTTTGATTTTGAATCAACCGACATTATCAGACATCAAATAATTTTACAAAAAAAGGCTCCTTAATGAAATGATATAAATCACAAAATATGAAGATAAATGCGTTGATAAAAGAACTGACATCAAAAACCTAAACATCTCGTATCTAAATCTGATAAGAAAAATCAAAGACAAAGTATGCTTTCAAATTGGTAGCATTTCGCCTTTTCAATATCAGGTTTTGTTTTTATTTTTGTTTCCTTTTGGTTTTCTTCTCCTACAACTATCAACAAAGATAACAGACACCAAAAAAAGGCAGACAACAGACAAGACTCACTTAGTATTGTGAACTCACTCGTTCAACTTCATGTGTGTATCAACCTGTGATTGTATTTATACATTATGTCGAATTTATATTCATATGTTAACAAGGAAAACCACTTTTAAATGTAAGTATCATTACACTGTAATTAGGATTTCATTCATCATTGTGTTGATATTTCGTTGATGTGTTTATGTTCCCTTACTTTGAATTAACGTTTTATGTACCTGCATAACATTGCTTTTAGCTTTTACCATTGCCCTACGATTTTATATATATTCTGAAACCTTTTAATGACTCAATTTTAACATGTATGATTCCGTTAATATGTTTTATGTTTATTTTTACTTCAGAGTCCTGAATATGAAGCAATAAAAGTTTCGAAACGTCGACTATTTTGAATCTTTGGTTTTCTTTTGAACACTGACTGAACTCCTGCCAATTTCAACAGCTCAAAGTATATAATAACGTTAAAATTGACATATATTTACTTTCCCGCACTTGTGTGGGAAACTGATTTTTTCCGTACTAGTGCGGGAAAGTGACACTTTCAAGAGTGTAATGCGTGCGGGAGAGTGGGTGAAAACGCACGGTCGTAGAAAAACTATTCTTCTGACGATGGCGACTTGCAACAATTTCAATCACTTGTTCTCGAACGAATAAATAAAAAAAAAGTTCTGGGAACGGAAGCCAAAGGAGCTTGTTCTCGAAACGGAAGCAAAGAGCTTGTGCCCGGACTGGAAGTATAGAGCCCGCTCCCGGACGGGGAGTAAAGAGAGCGATCCTAATCAAATCTCGGCTATAAAGAAAGATGTCTGATTGACATAAGAACTGGACCAAAAAGCAGCTTTTTTTTAACCTCTTATGAAAAAGCATATTACCTATTTACCAATATGAATTTACCCTTATAGTAAAAACAGTCATCATAGTTTTTTAGTCTTTTTGTGCGGTGCAAAAAGGCATCAGAACTATCTTTTACTTAGTTTTGTGATAGTTTCAGTATCTACTTATTTTCTGAACGGGCATTATTCTGTTGCCGGACCATGATTAATATTAAACCCCAAATAGGCAGGGACTTACAAAAGTTACTTCAGGATTTTGGTTAGCCGTTATTAGTAACGGAGCTTGGAAAAAATGCTTCGTAACACCCTCGAAGGGGGTAATATGTTGTGCCTTGTGCCTTTGACATGCCTTTGTTGTAAGAGAGTCTGAATTTCATACATACATTTCACATCTTGGTCTCGACACGTCTTGGTTGATAACTTCGTCAAAGAAACTCACGCTTCCAACTCGATTATGCAGGGCTTTCAGCGTGTCGATGATAATTTTCGTGTTAACGTTATGAAACATTTTCGTTTGAGCGCTTGACTCGATTGTGTTTTCATTGAATTGACGATGATTCGAAGAGATTTCATAGGTTCGCTCGACGCTTTTGTCGACAATTTGTATACGTCATTTCCATCACTGTTATTGTAGTGGATGTCTGACAACGTTATGGGAGTGATTCGAAATGGAAATGTGTAGCGCGAACATGCCAAAGCACTATTGCATATGAATAGCCTAGTAACTGCGCTGGATCTGTTGGGTTCGTTCATCAATTCGTTATTTCGTGGATTTGATAATATAAATGGTGCCTCAATGGGTTTTGGTGAGGTAAAAGTCGGGAAAAATCTTTTGGTGAGGTACTGTGAAGGTTTCTTTTAAATGTGTGTATTTGAAACTTTCAGAAATGAATCGTTATTCTGGTCTGTCTGCTGGAATTAGAAAAAAAATCATAGAAATATTATACAATTATTAAATTTATTTTTTCTAATTTTGACATTTAAAGTGACACTTTAAAACTCGTTGACGTTATCAAAGTAAAATTTTCCGCAACTGGTGATGAAAAGTAAATTTCACCACCAGTTGCAAAAAATACAAGAAAAATTTTTTTCTAATTTTGAGGCTAAACTACTTGAAGTACTCCTTCATTATTATTATATTCTCGGTAAATAGTATGAAGATTAGATTCCATTCGAATTCAATACCTAACATGTATGGTGAAAACAGATCATGAATATCAATAACCTAATTTGAACCATTGGTGATATTGTCCCCAGCTGACAACATAGTTTTCTATGTAGCATTAATTTCCGTTTTTTCCATGGAAGTCTCTCCAAGGACGAGAACACGCTTTTAACGCACTAAAAAGTAAAATATAATTTTAATATTCAATGACTATGCCAAAAATCGTGGGATGCTTTGTCTAAATCAATTGAAATAGTTCGAGATCCCAGAGCCGACAAACCTACGTCATTTCAGCAAAGCTGAAATTTCGAGTATGAGTGGTGTGATGTGTAGTTGAGAACATATGCATACTAGCAAGCTTGGAAGAGGGGCCCTTTTTCGGGTAGCACATTTCCCACCTCTCAGGTGAAAATATAAAAAAAACAAATTGTAAGTATTGAATGAATGTGGTTTTTTGTGGAGGAACAACGTTTCTTGACATGTTTTTTGAGTAACCTTCCACAGTCTGAAAATGGAAATATAATCAGGAAAATCTATACAAGGGTAGAAAGGGCAAACTAATTCGTTCACCCCGAGTAGTTATTGCGTTCACCAAATTATATTTCTTATAGAAAAATGATTCAATTAGTCAATAACTTGTCGTTTTCTGAATTTGCCTATCAATTTTTTTTTTTTATTCAAAAGATACTTCTCTATATAGTTTTTGATTGACGTTTTGGGGACTATATCTGTCCCCGTTCTCAAAATCTTCCTAATCTCCTTTAATTGTTTTAATAATTTGGATTTTTTCTTGCAGGGTCTTCTTCGCTTTTTCAACTGACGGATGTCAAGATGTCAATTGAGATCTGCCAAAAAAGTAAGAGAGTGACGTATTGCTCATTTGATATATGATCAGTTTATTAGCATTCTACCATATCTCACTTCCTCTATGAGTAGAGGTAATCATGTATGATCCATTTCAACAGAATTTGTTGAAAAGCAGTTGTTATTGAGATGGATCATACATGGTCTTTACACGATGCAAAGCCTTACCTGGATTTACAAACAAAAAAATAAACTACGCCTTCAACAATCTAGAACTACGCGATTCACTACCAATCTTACAATAGATATCCCAAGATTCCACAAATCTCATACACAAAGAACTTTATTTTATCTGGGCCCCAAAATATTCAATTTACTACCCACAGAAATGAGAGAATGCAAGAGTCTCAAGAAACTCAAATCATCAACTAAATTATATATCTCTGAAAACCAGCACATACTAAATATATTTCAGTAAAAAGAAAATATTGTGTCTATATTTCAGTAAAAAAAAAATATTGTGTGATTCCATTGATACCTCTTCTCCTTCCAACTATAAGAAATTTTATTAGTATATTAAAGTATAAGTGGATAAAAAGGGCTTTAAAACACGCGCGATTTTTCGAGCACGACGGCGCAGCCGGAGTGCTTGAAATAGAGCAAGTGTTTTTAAGACCAGTTATCCACGAATACTTTACGTTATTTTTTTCATTGGTGCACTTTGAAATCATATATACTGGTATTATTACTACAAAAAATAGAAATGAGAACCAATAATGCAAGAAGGTTGAATTCGTGATGTGACATCAGTATACCTTTCGTTGTCATGGAAATGAGAAAAACATTCATTTGCAATTTATTACCAAAGATCAATATTTGTTGTCACCAGAGCTCAAAAATGAATTATTCTAATATCAACTTTTCGAATAGTGAGGCAGAATCGCGGTTAATACCGCGAAAATCCAGTGATATATATAAAAAAGAATATGAAAAGTTCATCAAATGGATGGAGGAGCACATATAAATGAACGAATTGTGAGTAATATTTTATTTGACGTTACAAGGTACTCCTGTCGGATCAATAATCAAAAATTTGTCATTTAGACTTCACGTTTCTCGATTTGTTGATGTTGTCATGGTTACCTTTAAAAAACGCGCGTTTTTTAAAGTTCGATTTGAACACGCTGAGGCGTGCTTTAAATGGGTAAAAAGGGGCACCAATAAAAAAAAACTTTTTAGGCTTAGGTTAGTTTTTATATATGTATATATATGTGTGTATATATAGGTTAGTGATAATCAATTTGAAAATACCAGCACATTGAAAACGGTTAGCTAGAATGATAGGAATGCACCACAAGCCTTCCAGGCTTAGGCATTCACTCCAGACTAGCTAACCATGCAACTTAATTTAAGAAAATTATTATATGATCCAATGTAATACTTACCTCATCACCTCACTGGATGAAGAATCTGAATCTGAATCTGGTTACCTCTACTCAGAGAGGAAGTGAGATACGGTAGAATGCTAATAAACTGATCTGAACAACACCCCATATATCTAATGAGCAATACGTCACTCTCAAACTTTTTTGGCAGATCTCAATTGACATCCGTCAGTTGAAAAAGCGAAAAAGACTCTGCATGAAAAAATCCAAATTATTAATACAATTAAAGGGGATTTAGAAGATTTTGAGAACGGGGGCAGATATAGTCCCCGAAACGTCAATAAAAAACTATATAGAGAAGTATCTTTTAAATTTTTTAAATTTTTTTGATAGGCAAATTCAGAAAACGACAAGTTATTGACTAATTGGATCATTTTTCTGAGGGAAATATAATTTGGTGAACGCAATAACTTATCGGGGTGAACTAATTAGTTTGCCCTTTCTACACTTGTATAGATTTTCCTTATTATATTTTCATTTTCAGACTGTGGAAGGTTACCCAAAAAACATGTCAAGACACAAATTATAAATATTGATCTTCTCTTCCAGATGCCGTTTACATAATTTGAATGAGACAATTTCCCTTGAATCGGCGCATTTTGCAATATAAGCCCTCCGAAACCATCTTGCGCAAAGTTGAACAACATTTTATCATCTATCATTTTCTGCAAGATTGTGTGTCCAGCTTTGAATTTATAAAAATTATGAATTAAAAAAAAATGTTCTATTTTTAGAGGTTTTCCTGGATTTTCTCAGTAAAAATGCACCGATCTGGTCGCACAAAAAAAATTGTATATTTTTTTATTCTCTAGAGGAGTTTCATGAGTGTGAAACGATTCCTTCAATACTTTTTAAAATATCTGTAAAAAACAAAAGTTTTGACAATATTTCTTGTCAAAAAAATCAACAAAGCGATTTTGCTGGAGCCGACATCGGGGTTTCCATCTACGAACTATCTTCCAAAAGGTAGTATACGCTATTCGCGCCTTCATTTAAGTGAAAACAAAAAACTCTTTTGGCTGGCCTATAATTGAAGTTGCTTGAATAGAGTTCACCCCCGTCAGATACTACAATAATTACGGAAAGTTTATTTCAGAATTCGAAAGTATTCACTGCTAGCTTCCTAGTGTAGTTAACTGCACTTGATGAGGCGCTGTTCAAACACACCGCAACGAAAGGAAAACTCAAAGTTAACCACACTCTTGATACATTTCAGTATGGAGTTCCACCGTTGTGCATTTCCTGAAGCGAATCGTTGCTTTGATTATCGCGGTTTCAACAAGCAGAGAAATAAACATGATATTAATTTAATGACTTTCAGTAACCGTAGATAATGAGGGAGCCCGTTTCTCAGGAGAAATTCAATCGGAGTTGGTGACCCTCTTTCAGGTGATACATACAGGTTGGGGCACCCTATACGACACGGTCCCTGTAAACCAAACCATTAATTTTTTCAGGAATTTCTCCATTTCATTATATGTATATTGATTAAGGCTGCAAGAGGAAATCATTTTGGAGTCTACAGGGTGGCTCAAAAAAGTGTGACATATCAATGTTGTGATTTTTTAAATGGAACACCCTGTATTTCGTTACACTTTTGAATAGGTCAGCAAAAAATAATATGATTTCATATAAAGTACTATGTACCTAACTATAACCGTTCGAGTTATTGTTTTTTTTATGAAAATGCTAAGTACAATGGGAAACTAAATAACATCGAAATGTATAGGAATCATCTCTTCGAATTCTGACCAAGCACAAAAGTTTTGGGCTATTGATTTCGATGAAACCCGTTTCTCAATATCATACAAAATGTTCAAAAATCATTGTCACTTTTTTATAATTTCGGACAAAGATAACTTTGTTATTTCAAATAGAACACCCTGTATTTTTTTGGTCTGAACAATATGAAATTCAATTATCTTTCATTTCATATTGGGGTTTCCTATACCTAACCTGAATAGTTTTTCAGATATTGGCTTTTTCAAATAGTAGTTCTTATTTCCATGCATTCTTTGAATCAAGGTACCTTTGAAACGACATTTATTCAACTTGTTGAAAGAATTCTTATTGACAGTTATTGTGTTTTACGTTATTCAAAACATTCACTGAATTATTGGAGTCGAAAATGAAAACTTATCCCATTCAAGAGCGAATAGATATGATTTTAGCGATTGGTGAGGGTTTAGAGAAATGCCTTTTGGCGTCGAGGGTGTATGCCCAAGAACATCCAGACCAGAATCTTCCAAACATGTTGGTTTTCAAACGATTGCTACATCGATTTCGTAGTGGAAGTGTTGCTTATGAAAAGGCAAATAGACCAAAACCTATCATTGGAAATGAGGAAAATGGATTTCTTATTATGGGATCAATCATAGAAAACCCTCATACGAGTCAACGTGAGATCGAGAAAGATACAGGGATAAGCAGACGGAGCATTTCAAGGGTGATAAAAAAATGCAAATTTCACCCGTACCGTTTTCAGATGCACCAAAAATTATATGAAATAGACTTCCATCGACGAATCGAGTTTTGTCTATGGGTTTAGTGAGGATGAACATTTTTTGGATTCCGTTTTATTTTCTGATGAATCTACTTTTCATAACAATGGCTTAGTGAACAGACACAACTTTCAATATTATAGTGATGTGAATTCTAATTTTTTTCGCACTCTGGATCACCAGAATGGATGGTCTGTTAACGTGTGAGGAGGAATTAAAGGTACACAAGTTATAGGACCATACTTTTTTTATGGAAACTTGAATGGTCAATAATTTTTACAATTTTTACGAAATGATCTGCCTGAGCTTCTGGAGAATGTGCCGCTAAATATCAGACTACGGATGTGAATACAAGAAGATGGAGCTCCGGCACATTTCAAATTCAGTGTCAGACAGTTTTTGAATATGTGCTTTCCGAATAAATGGATTGGTAGGGGAGGACCCCAAAATTGGCCAGCGAGATCACCAGATTTGACTTGCCTCGATTTTTTCCTATGGGGATACTTGAAAAATGAGGTTTACGACACTCCTCCAACCACACTGGAAAATATGAAGGAGAGAATAAGGGCTGCTTTTCAAGGAGTGACGCCTCAAATGTTATTAAATGTTAAGAAGTATTTCATAGAGAGAGTGGCTTTTTGTATTCAACAGGATGGTGCCATTTTGAGCACCTACTTTGAATTAAATACGTTTGTATTTCATATTTTGTTGTTGTTTCAGTTGAATAATAAAAAAAAATTGTACAGCCTGTTTAATGAACTACTGTCAGTATATGAATGTAAATGATAATTTCATTTTAGTGAACAGTAAATATTTTCGATGAAGTGAAGTATAACAACTGTCAATGAGAATTCTGTGGGCAAATAAAATAAATGTCGTTTCAAAGCTATCTTGATTCAAAGAATGCATTGAAATAAGAACTACTATTTGAAAAAGCCAATATCTGAATAACTATTTAGGTTAGGTATAGAGAACCGCAATATGAAATGAAAAATAATTGAATTTTATATTGTTCAGACCAAAAAAAAACAGGGTGTTCTATTTAAAATAACAAAGTTATCTTTGTCCGAAGTTATAAAAAAGTGACAATGATTTTTGCACATTCTGTATAATATTGAGAAACGGGTTTTATCGGAATCAATAGCCCAAAACATCTTTCATGCTTCGTCAGAATTCGAAGGGATGATTTCTATACATTTCGATATTATTTAGTTTCCAATTGTACCTAGCATTTTCATAAAAAAATCAATAACTCCAGAACGGTTATAGTTAGGTACAAAGTACCTCTTTGAAATCATATTATTTTTGCCTGACCTATTCAAAAATGCAATGAAATACAGGGCGTTCCAGCTTAAAAACACAACTCTGATATGTCACACTTTTTTGAGCCACCCTGTAGACTCCAAAATTTTTTCTTTTGCAGCCTCAATCAATATACATATAATGAAATGGAGAAATTCCCGAAAAAATTATTGGTTTGGTTTACAGGGACCGTGTCGTATGGGGTGCCCCACCCTGTAGAGAAATGAAAAGTATCAAACGATCGTTTGATAAAAGCGAGTATCGGGAACCTTCCGGGTAAGTACAATCAATCGCACGCAAGTGAAATACTATACTTTTCCTGGAACCAAAGCTTCGAGTTTGTCAAACAAAACAGTTGGTGAACTTTCTTCCATGGCACGTTGGTAACATCTATTCGAATTCAAATTTGAATCAACCGCTAGATATTTGGATTTATTTTTCAAATGCTATTGGGAGGAACTTCGATAGGTCTATTCTCCAGAATGCTTTTGTGTTTGGAAGCAGTGTGCTACCGAGCACTTTTTTGAACCAGTGCTTAGTGCTCCGATCATTTTACGAAAAGGCTTAGTGTTTTGTGATCCCGAAATGTGATCCCTGGCACTTCGGTGCTCCAGAGCAATTTTCAATGGCGAAGCAATATGAACCGCGGCTCACATTGAACTCTCTGGAGTGGAGAGTTCGAATTATTGGATTTTACTTTTCAGTACTTCAAAACTTCCTTTCAATAAAACAAATTGTATTGTAGTTATAGCGTACAGAGAATACGGAAATAAAGCTGAAAGTGATATCAAGGCAGATCCGGAAAATTTTTGAGCTTGCATTCAAAATAATAAAGGTATCCCTGGTATACTATCCTTGGACGATGTTGATTTCAGAAATCCCCCAGAAACTGTTAAAGCATTTGCAGAATTTTTTGAAGGTACATACTCTCCACCAAAACAAACTCGTACCCTAATGTTATTTCAAATTATCCCACCATCTCTGTCAAGTGTTTTTCCGATATTGAAACCTCAAACAAGCAACTACCCCACTACTTTTATGTCAAAACTGTGTACAAATCATATTCGTACCATTAGAGGTAATTTTCAATCTAGCCCTGTTTGAAGGGTTTTTCCCAATAAATGTAAAATAAAAAAAATCTGCCTAATTTTCAAAACTGGTGCTGAAGACAATATATCACCGACCTATAACTCTATCGTCCAACCTCACAGAAACTTTCCGGATGTTGAAAATTTGTTCCCCAATAATCAGTAGAAGATATGCAATTACCAACTTAATATACTTCACACAAAAAGTAATGCATTCAATAAAAACCTACAAGTGGATACTGTTTATACAGACTTCTCCGCGGTATTTGCAAGTTGAATCATAATATTCTCATCAATAAACTAAACGATGGTTCCAACACTCAACTCTTGCTCATATCCAACTGAACCTGCCTGTTCGTAGATTATAGAGGTCAAAAATCCTTCCAATTAATTGCACACCGTGGTGCCCCACAAGGAAGCAGCTTAGCACTCCTCTCATTCTGACTTTCCATGAACGATAGAGAAAATAATAATGTCCCAAGCCACTTTTTACCGCTTGCAGATGATTTGAAAATATGTCGACCCATTTTATCTAAAGGATTGCTCAGTCCTATGAAAAGATCTTGAATTCCTACATGTTTGTTGTGCCGAAAATAAGGCTCACAATATACCCTGGAAAATAATATTACTCAACATGACTACCATATGAATACAACTCCCCTTCAGAAATATTGGTGCTATTTTTGACTCAAAATGGAGCTTCCCAAGCAGCATCATAGTGACAGAAACTGATACTGCAACCTCGACTCGGTGGTTATACGTAATCAACACTATACAGTAAGAATACCTACAATTTTATTATTTGGTTGTAGTCACGTAATTCCTATATATGGTAGCCACTACACAGTTCTATAACTTTTTAGTGTCAATTGAGGGGTCTGAAACACTAGGCAGAATCATTTGAAGGATTTTAAACTTGAAATTGGAAAATAACCGTTGCGGTAATCATCCTGTACCACTTGAATATCACTCAGAAGTCACAATCACTGTCAATAGAGAATGATAGTTTCGGTGAGGTTTTAGTAACTTCCATCAAACCTTGAATGTGGCAGGGACTTGATGGTTGCCACGTTCTCGCTATCTCCATAAGTGATTGCCACAGTTCGCATTTAATGAAAGTCACTACAAAGTTACAATTACCATTAAAATTCACATCAAATTATTTCATTGTGGCTTACAGAAAGTTTGTTTTACCTGTTAGGTGAAACGTGAATGATATTTATACGAAATAAAATGGGTTACGCGTTTTCAATAGACAATTTTTTTTAAATTATGAAGTGACCTTGGATTGGTTCTCGCGATGACGAAAACTTACCTTACTTTTCTCAAGTTATTTCATTGTGGCTCACAGGAAGTTCATTTTACCTGTTTACCTGAATAATATTTATTCAAAATGAAATGGGTTATGCGTTTTCGATGGACAATTTTTCTTGGTAGTTCCCACGGGCCTCATCAAAAATGTAGATTGCTTCAGTTTTCTTTTTGGTAGGACATACACGAACCATGATAATGTTTCAAATTCAAAATAATACTAGTAGAAGTAGAATGGAACTCTTCTGTAAATACAATTGCGATAATATCTAACGAAATCGAAATGTTTGGATACTTATGGCCTGAATAGCGATATTATAAAAAGTATAATCGAAATTATAATTTATCCACTTACTTCACTCTTAAATTCTTGTATAACATCAGGTTGTTTTCCAGACTGTTTTGAATTGGCGAAGAATCTTCCGTTATTCAAGAAAGGAGATAAATCCCCAGTTGATAATTACCGCCCTATTTCTATTATTCCGGTTATATGTGAAATTTTTGAAATCAATCTTGAAAAATAGATTAGTTCATTATTTCGTGCAAAATATTTTTTTTACAAAAACCAATATGGCTTCAGAAGTAACAGATCAACAGCCGAAGCTATTAAAAAAGTGATTAATCTGATTGTTGACTGTCTTGAAAACAGTGAGCATGTGGTCATAACTCTCTGCGACCTCTCCAAAGCTTTCGACTGCGTCTCTCATTCTTTACTTCTCGGAAAAATTTAATATTATGGGGTGAGAGGACTACCTCTTGAGCTATTCGGATCATACTTGAGTAACAGATCTAAAGCGGTATTCTTGAATGATAACATTTGTCCCAACAAAATTGTCAAACGTGGTGTTCCTCAGGGATCAGTTTTGGGGCCCGTTTTATTCTTGATTTACATCAATGATTTCAGCCATTCCATGATACCATACAAATGTGTACTCTTTGCTGACGATACAACTATCTTAACATCCGACAAAACAGTAAATTACTTAACAGTGGAAAAAAGTGATGCTTTGGACCATGCTTCTAGATGGTTTACAGCCAATCAATTAAAATTTATTGGAAACAAAACACAAGAAATACATTTTTCCAGTAACAACATTGTTGATAATAATCGAAAAGGTAGATTACTTGGTTTGATCATCGACGGTAATTCATCCTGGTCAGCTCACGTAAAAGAGTTGTCAAAAAAATTTACTAAAAATATGTTTGCCTTCAGGCAACTTAGGGAATTCTTGGATCTTGATGTTCTGAAGAGTGCATACTTTGCTTTGTTCCACTCTCATATAAATTATGGGCTACTTTTATGGGGAAACTCACCCCATTCTATGAGAGTATTTTTATTACAGAAAAAGATCATTAGAATAATATTGAATGCTGACTACAGGGAAGATAGGCATTTCACTTTTACCTTCGTTGTTCATCTATAATACCGTTTCAGAAATACATGAAAAGAAATCTGAACTCACTAGACATTTGGATGTCCCTGATCATAGAACACGAAATTCACATCTGCTCGTACCACCTCGGTACAGACTATCAAAGTCCCAGAGAAATTCATTGAATGTCAATTTACATAATCAGCTACCAGATGATTACAAGTTGCTCAACTTCCATTCATTCAGAATGAAAATTAAATCATTAATACTTGAGAGTTGTTTCTGTAGTACTGAGGAATATCTAAATTCAACTTTTTCCCAACGATATACAATTCTAATTACCAGCTAGATTTACGTATATTATATCAAGTTGAGACTACTGTTCATTTACATATTTTACATATTTATGTTATATTTGTCTTCATATCTTACATATTTCTGTTGTATTTGTCTTTTTACTATTTTTTTATTGATTTTGTACTCTCTACCTGACATGCAACTAACAGTTGTTGAATACAATCTATCTATCTATAAAGATCAGGTAAGTAATGATATAATCATTAAACATTAGAAATTCTTGAACATCGACAAAATAATCCAATCTCATAATGGGTGATTCTAGGTTACTGCTTGATTAACAGTTCACTGAATCCAATACATGATACCCTTTATAATTATGGTCATTTAAAATAAATGAGTGTGGTATTATTTGGGTATAATCTTTCGAAAATGCTATGAAAGGCTATTGTATAGCGGAACACACGTGTCGTGGTTTTGTTAACCCAGTTCAATGGAAATCATTTAGTGAATTGAGTTTTTTGTTTACTTCAATATCGATTTTCCTCAACTATCGGCCGCATCAACTCAAAAACTCGGATTTCTGTGTGGATTCGAAATTTCTACCTAATCAATCTTTGAAACAAATTCGAAAATAAGAAATTATTTCAGTAATGAATCTTTCTCTTTTGGCCATATTCAGTGTTACTCATCGCTGGGTCTGAACACCAACAAAGCCTGTAGATCTGACGGAATCCCGCCGATTGTTCTCAAGAAATGTGCCCCCGAACTAATACCTGTTCTTTGCAAGTTGTTCAACCACTCTCACAATTTGGGGGTATTTCCGTCCAATTGGAAAATTGCAAGAGTACAGCCAGTCCCTAAAAAAGGCAAAAAGGCCCTACCTAGCAACTACAGACCTATCGCACTGCTATCTATTATTTCAAAGGTCATGGAAAAAGCCATCAACATCGAGCTCATGAAATATCTGGAAGACTCAGGAATTGTCAACGATAGGCAATATGGCTTCCGTCATCAGAGATCAACTGGTGACCTGCTCGCTTACGTCTCACATATATGGCAGCTATCTATTGAAAAGTATGGAGGAACTTTAGCTGTGGCATTAGATATCTCCAAGGCGTTCGATCGAGTTTGGCACCAGGGACTCCTCGCCAAGCTTCCGTCTTATGGCTTGCCCCCTCAGCTGTATTCTCTGCTTGCTAGTTTTCTCTCAAACAGGTCTCTCCATGTAGTGGTCGATGGAGTTTCATCTGACACTCTACTCATAAATGCTGGTGTTTCGCAAGGATCTATTCTCGCACCAACACTATTTCTACTTCACATCAACGACCTGTTGAAAGCAACTTCATGTCCAGTACACAGCTTTGCCGATGATAGTACCCTCCATACCGCTTTCTCTTCCAGGGCCCCTATATCAGCCCGTGAAACCAGAAATGAACGAGGAAGAAATGTTAATAATATGAATATGAACTTAGCAACAATTCTCGAGTGGGGATCTAATAACTTGGTAGAATTCAATGCAAACAAAACACAAGCATGTCTTTTCTCTAGAAAAGTCGATCTCACTGTGCCTAACGTAACTCTGTCAGGAGTAACCATACCACTGGAGTCATCCATATCGATGCTTGAAAATCACGTGAGGTCCATTGCCAAAAGTGCATCCCAAAAATTTGGTTTTTTGTTTCGTGCCAAGAGCTATTTCACCCCCACCCAGCTGCTTATGATCTATAAGGCACAGATCCGACCTGTCCTGGAATACTGTTCCCATATTTGGAGCGAGGCACCTAAACATATCCTGAGGCTATTGGATTCTGTCCAAAAGAGGGCAATTCCTCTCGTCGGTGATGCCTCGCTTACAAACTCGCTCACTTGTCTGGAACACCGTAGAAAAGTTGGCGATTTGTCTCTATTTTATAGATATTTTCATGGGCGATGCTCTTCTGAAATATCAACAATCGTTCCTACTTTGGCAGTCTCTTCGAGACTAACCCGTCGAGTTCAGTCATCACACCCCTTCGTGGTCACTTTGGAGACCTGCAGAACATCACTTTCAAAAGACTCGTTCATCCAACGAACAGCGAGGCTTTGGAACTCATTGCCTAGGGAGGTGTTCCCCGAGGCATACAACCTCCAGAAATTTAAGAAGAACACCAACTCCTACCTTCTTTCCCTTGGTTCCCACGATGTTCTCTGAACATTACAGGATATCCCTTTTCGTGGGAACCAGAACATAAAATAAAAAATAAAAATTGTGATTCCGTAGAACAACCATGGTTGAAACTATAATTGAATTATCTTTTCAACGGTGTGCAACTCGAAATTTTCAAGTCGTCGTGCTCCCAGCGCATGTTTTTTTTCTCAAAAAGTAGGATCGGTAATACCATTCAAAGTAATTGTTGTCCAACTGTTGCATATGGAACCGTTCAAAAGTTATCGAGATAAGGGTACCATTCAGATCCGCACTCATGCTTGTCATTTCAAATGCACATTGTGAAAAAACAAATCTACGTAATGATAAAAATAATAAGATGGTTGAAAAGATCATTGAACTATCTTTTCAACGATGTACCACATGACCCCCTCTCCATGCTATTTAAAATTTTGAAGTTAATGTGCGCCATCTATCGGGCAATCACGGCAAAAACCAAATAATTAGCTTTCCAACTCTGTGCCACATGACTCCCATGCTATTTAAAATTTTGAAGTTTATGTGCCCCCGCGCCATCTATCAGGCAATCACAATGTCTTTCATTTCAAAAAGTAGAATCGGTGATATCATACTTTTTTTTTTCATTGTTCTACGACGATCCGTTCAGAAGATAACAAGGGGGGAGGGACTATTAAAAGCCGCACTGTATAATAAGACGTGTTGAGTTTTGTACCGTTTTCTGACGAAAGCTCGTTGTTATTCATAGCTCGTAATGAGTCGACGTTATCTGGAATATAGGAACTCGTGATGTTATTCGACACTGGCAATGACTAGGCATCTCATCTTCCAGCTGAAAGATGCTGAGATGCTTTATTACGCCTGAAATATGGTCGTTGCTGAAATATTACACCCGCTCACCAATCAACGATGCGGGAAGCGAAATGATATCGTGCTCATGCTGTGAAATAAATCATGCTATACTGATGCGAAAAATCCCAGTTCTTGAGGTTATTCTTTAGTTAATTGGGAGATGGGAGACGGGGAGATGAAACTCGAAGTGAATTAAAAATGTATAAAAGGAGAATAAATAATGGTTCTCTGTGGATGGCCCATTTTTCGGAAATGAAGCTGTCCATTGTGAAAAAACTCTTAAACCAAAAATTAAACCGACGAAAAACGGAACTGAAAAGCAAAACATAAAATAAACCTTTCTAGTCTTGATAACTAAGCTCCTAAACTAATGTAAGTAACTAATTTTGAGTCGGCGCCAAACATACAAGCAAATGAGTTAGGTAAAGCCCGAATTGATGGCATCGAGATGCGCGGTGACATTTTGATAATTTTTTTGAAGTATGAATGATCTTCGTTGATTTTTTGTTTGGTGCCGACTCAAAATTAGTTACTTAGATTAGTTTAGAAGCTTAGTTATTAAGACTAAGAAGGTTTTTTTTATACTTCTCAGTTCCGTTTTTCGTCGGTTTAATTTTTTGTTAAAAAGTTTTTATTTTTAAATTTTTTGTGGCTGAAATCAACCTTTTTAATTTCTGATTACTTCCAGAATACTTTCTCATCCACTTCAACTATTAACAGTCAAATAATATGATTATCTACTTTAATTATTTATTGTTATATAATATAAATTATTTTTGATAGTTCTTGTTAGTTTATCATCATATTTGTATATAATAGGCCAGTAGAGATATACATTATTTTCCTAAAATTTAATAATAATTACAAAAGTTTCAAAACTTCAGTAGAGTGAGAAGGACTCTCATATGATATGTAGTCTGATTTTGCAACCCTTTTTTCTGAACGGAATATGTTGAAAATCAGGATTTATTGAATTTTCACATTATTAACGCGGAAAAATTTGCAAAAGATCTACAAACTTCCGAAGTTTTATAGTATTTGTAACATCAATCAAAACGGAAATGTCTGTTTTATCGAATAAAAATTGATGTTAGTCCTAATTTTTCGATGAAAATTAAAAAGTTACAAATTTTTAAATCAATTAATTACATTTTTGTAGATTTTCTAGTTTTCGAAAAATTAGGACTAACATCAATTTTTTTCGATAAAACAGACATTTCCGTTTTGATTGAGTGGTTGCAAATTGCTACTTATCAAAACTTCGAAAGTTTGTAGATCTTTTGCAAATTTTCCCGCGCTAATAATGTGAAAATTCAATAAATCCTGATTTTCAACATATTCCTTTCAGAAAAAAAGGTTGCAAAATCAGACTACATATCATATGAAAGTCCTCTTCACTCTACTGAAGTTTTGAAACTTTTGTAATTGCGTCAAACGGAAAACATATTTTTTCAATAAATTGATATTTTTTATTGAAATAAGTATCGGAATTATTACAAAAGTTTCCAATAATGGTTACAAGTGGATATGACCTGACGTACAATGTTTTCATTAATTTTCAACCTCGTCTACAATACGGAAATGAGAGTAAAATCAAAACAAAAATATTTTCGTATTTGTACTCTATCATTTTACCAATCTGTGGCAGTATAATAATTTGCAAACTATGTTACAATGCGGAACATTAGGAATTAAAAAAAAAATTATTTTTGCAACTCCTGTGTTATCTGAATAATAAAACTTATTGGTTACCAAATTAACTATCGACCAACCAACTATCGAATTCGAAACATCATATTACAATTAGGAATTTGCATAAAAAATACTCTGAGTACGTTTGATGGATGATTGAGAATTTCTCGACACATTTTCATAATTTTATTTATCCATTAAAAAATTAAGGAGATATTGAGATTTGAAAAACACTATTATATCACAGTGTTTTGTTTACAGATTAATGAATACACAGCAGTTTTGTAACATGATTTATTACCAGAATAACAAAAAGACTGTCAATTGTATTTTTATGACAGACAACTATATAACTAACCAAAAACAATTCACATTCATCTAATAGTGCTGGAGCTACAAAATTTTTAATAAATCAAGAAAATGATTTCATGCGAAACCACAATTGGAGTAAGAAAGTCGAGTGGAAAGGTGAATTATAATGTTATTCAATTCAAGAAATACATACCTATAAAAATCAAATTTGAGATGTAGAGTCGATGTCACAGATTTATATTTTTCAGCAACGTTTCTGTTTGATGAAAATTTAATGTCTTCCAATAGTCCTTCAGCAGAATTTTATTATTCTTCTGATGGAATTTCAATCAACCAGTATAAAATATAACAGATAGTCAAGTATTTAACTGGACCACTGTGGGCCTATATCGGTCTAATATATATATATATATATATACATATATATATATATATATATTTGCACATTGTTTGCAATTTATGGCCAAATTATAAAAAAAACAAATCAGTTACACAAAAAAACTGTTCCGTTGAACAATGACGGTTGCAAATCTCTTGCGTCACGTAAAATATCAGTCGTCAGAGCCGCATTAAGAGGGGGGCAAACGGGACTGCAGCCCCGGGGCCTCCACAATATACATTTTTGGGTGAAATTTCCTGACAAATACCGAAGGTTATGCAAAATCATATATGAAAAATCTGACAACGAAAGAGCAGTTCTCCCACTTTTTCCTCTCATTTTTCGTTTTAAACATTCAAAAACATGTTTCGTATTCTTGTCAAAATCCATGGTTAATATTAATCTTCGATCTGATGAATCATGTGTATATGCGAGAAACAATCACCAAGTGAAACATCATACTATTATGCAAAATATTATATCGTATCGAAATTAGCTGTAAAAACAAGAACAATTGAATTTAAAAAAAAATATACATTTTTTTTTTAAATGAAGGATTTTCTGTCGATGTATTCTTCGAATGACACAAGCGATCTAGATACACAATGAAATTCAATAATCATGAGCAAAAGAAAATAATATTTCAATTTATGAATATGATTGCATGAAATTATTTATAAGAGCCCTGTGCTCATTCCATAATAGAACAAAAGTTCAAATTCTGTTGACTATTTTTCTGCCGATTCTACAAACACTTTGCCCGTCTATACCTGTTTCTCCTATTTATTGGCGTTGACAAGTGTCCGCTGAGTGGCGCGCTTGTAACAGAGAAATCCCCGAAATCTGAAAGTGTGAGTCTACGAGAAGGATGACATCCCGCAACAAATGTAAATCTTTCTGAAAAAGGACTATCAAAAAGACCAATCTAAGATGTTCTACTATCAAATTCTTGAAAACCAAAATTTCAGAGCTACATTCTCAAACATTGAAATTACAGTGATTATTTTTTGACATTGCTAGAAACCAATGGAAACGTTCAATTCAAATAATTCATATACGTTTTGGCCAATCAATAGTGGGAATATTCTACTTAGGAAATTGTCGCGGGAATAATTTGAGGTATTTTGTTTTTATTGTCTGACAACCTACCTATATTTTTAATTTGACGTCTGTCATCAATTCGCATGAAAAGTGTGGAATGAATCAAAACCAGTTTAGTATATTATATAATTTTGCAAGGAAATGTGTTTATGATCGTAACATCAAAAAATAATCTAAAGAATACCACACGAGAGTTCGATATAGTAGAAAATAATTATCTAGATTTCTTTCTCAAACTTGTTGGCAATAGCCATTCCAGCCAGTTGGTCTCTCTTGTCTATTGCCTGGCAACAAGTTTTCGAAAATCTGTCGAATTATTTTCACTCTCTTGTGATATTACAACTAAGAATGTGATGATGTCAAATTGCACTGGAAAGCGCTCATTTTCCAAAATGAAAAAAATAGGCGAATTACGATGAGACATAGCCGCCTATCAAAGTTATCGCTTCTTAGCATTGAGAATGATTTTCTCTGGATGCTGGATTTGACCGAAATCATCAATGATTTTTCGTCGAAAAAAGCTCGCAAGAATCCATTCGTTTACGCTGTAATTTAATTTATTTCTTGTATTTTATTATACCTACATATGCTCGTGTCGAAATGATTTGATTTGTTCCGCAATAAATTTAAAAAAAAAACTTGTTCGAAAAATAATTAGGGGCCTCCACTCCTTTGTTGCCCCAGGGCCTCCACACCTTTTAATCCGGCCCTGTCAGTCGTAATTTCAATTGCAATTTGCAGAACTTTTGCAATTATTTCAGAAGTTGTAAAAATGCAAAAAAAATATATGGGTGGATTAATAGGTTCCGTTTTTCGTATGAGGTTGCGAAGTTACATATCCACTGAGACCGTTATGCTCTTTATTTGCAACCACACTAGAAAACTTTTGTAATTATTTCAATGCTTGTGTGTATTGAAAATAGAAGCGTCGATAGAAAGTTTCATGAAGAATTATTGCGTCTTTCAGAAATGGTTGCAAATGTACGTGAATATTTTGAACTTCTCTTCCGTTCACTTATCCAATTTGCAGAAATTTTTTAATTTTTTAAATCAAATTACAATGAAAAACTCAAACAATTGACAAAAACCAAGGTTCCGTAACTTTTACAAGGTTGCAAACTCAATGCATGTTGTAAAACACCATTACTATAGGTATGCCTAGTTTGCAGAACTCTTGCAATTTTCAGTGCAATAATAAAGCATGAAAACCTTTTTTGCAATTGAAACAATGTTCCGTTCATCACAGACTTCTGCAAAATTGTATAGTTTGTTTTCATTAATGCACTAACATACCATTGAAGTTTGAAAACTTTTGAAATTAATGTTAATTGATTGTCTATATCTACTGGCCTATAATTCCATTCTTTCATAGAATGTAATTATTGTGACCTTAGATCATATATGCTACGCTAGATACGTGCCGTATCTAGCGTAGCATATATGATCTAGGTTATTGTTTTGGTAGGTCCGAGGGGGATCAGCGTACTCAAGCTAATGACAGTTACACGCGGTACTGGCTATTACATATAGTACGCCAACGTCCCCTTCACCCTCTCTCATATGCACAGCCCTCTAATACCAAACAAACAATAAAGAATGCCGTATCTACCGTAGCATATTTGATCTTAGTTTGTGACGGATGTGGGGGAACAAAAATAATGACAATAGCAATCTGTCAATGTCAACTAGATATGTGTGCCAATGTTCACAAGTGAAAAATCAATCATCCCCTATTTTTCTACCCATAGGGATAGATTATTCCATCCCAAATAAAAATATGATCAACTGAGAGGTATATACTATCTAATAAAAAAAACATCCAAATCGGACAACCCAGAGGGTGGACGATCAATATCCTTCATTTTGCTACCCTTTGGGGAAGATTTTTCTTTCCAAATTCAAAAGGGACCAACTTCGAAGTACACTCTATCCAATGAAAAAAGTCATCGAAATTGAAATTGCTGAAGAGTTGAAGAAATAGCATTTCGTGGGCATATTCTACCAATCAAAAGGCTACCCATGATTTTATTTTTATTTTGTTGTGATCTTTTGAAGGGGTGAAACATGCAACCCCTATTCCATTTTTACCAGAACTCTTGACTGAAACAAAATTTCTCAATTTGAAAATATGTGTTGGAAGGAATGATTCATTGCAAAACTGTTTCACTTTTCATGTTGTGTCCGTAAAAGCAATATAGTCCAGGATCCATGGTCCACTTTTGCACTTGATTACTATCAAGCTAATTTTCCGTGAGTAGCTTCATTTTGATGAGACGCCCAACAATTTCCTGTACGAAACTCTCGATTGTGGTAGCCAACAGAGGTAGCAAGGATAAAATATGTCGATTTGATGATTCTCAAAAATTTATTACTAACTGGATTTTTTTTTGTTAAATCTCAAGATAATTATCTAAATTATTCGAAAAAATATTTGTCCTACAAAATGTATGGTTTGATCATAGAGTCCCCTCTTTCCAACATGTATCGATAACGGGGTCATCATAAATGATTACTAACCAGCTGATTTTAATTTTTTTTACGTTGTTAATATTATATCATTTAACAGTCATATTGTCCTACAAATTGCGTGGTACGTTATCCCGGTCCTACGCTCAGAAATTGTTAGTACCACAAGACCATTTTTCTCATTACTAACTGTAGGACAAAAATATTACATAATAGGTTAGTGTGTTCTCTGCCCAAATGAAACAATGTCCTACAAGAAAACAGGTATGTATCACTAGTCCGACAAGAATTGTAATTTTTTCGTTTTCCTATTTGTAACATAAGATACAGTGAAAAAATCTTTTTTAAAATTTAAATACCTTTATTTTTCAGTAAACTGGGTACAAAAATTTGTGTATTCATATATAAATAAAAAATAATCTTCATCAGATTCATCTGATAAATCTCCATAATCTTCGCTACTAACATCGCTGTCATCTTCATCTATTTCACTTTCCTCATTCGTGATATCTGACTCTGTAATAACATGAAAAAATTAAGTTAATTATATAATAATGAATAATTAATCAATAAATAACAATAGTATTAATAGGGTACCTTGTATGTCAGAGGATAATTCTTCAAAAGATGGACTTTGGGGACGATCAAACCAATAATATTCATATTTACCATCAATTATCGTCCAACCAAAATTTTCTGGCAATTTTTCCGTGGGGCACCGCATGTGTTCATTACACCATACATTGCAGATGAATGCAGTTCTTTTAATTTGTTGCAACAATTCTTGTTTTGTTGGTGGCAAATTGGAAGAATCATATCCTACGATTTTTTGTTCTGAAATTTCTTCATTTTCATTTTTTGATTTATACCCTTTTCCACATAACTCATACAGTCCTTTGTTGATAAAATTTTTTGTTTTCAATTAATACACTCTTCAATAATTTGAACTACATCATTCGATGATGTTAATGCTGTATTTTCAATTCGTAGGAGTTGAATGAAAGCCTCTTGAAAATTTTTATTTTTCTTTAAAATACTGAAAGGTCATTTTTCCTTTACGAAAGAAAGCAGGATTGTAATCATTCCCTGTAAAAATATGGCATATGGCAAGTGAACAAGATAATTGATCTCCAAGCTTGGCATAAATTTCATTTATGTTTAAGTAAATTTTTTTTTAATCGTGCTTAATTGATTATTTGAATTTGATCTTTTAAATGCTTAAAATTTGCTAACATTATCATTGGTATATCAGAATACTAATGCTCGATTTTACATAATTACGTGGAAATATGAACCTAATAAATTATTTTTCAATTATTTTAAAAATAAAGTAAAAAAATATTTGATCGACTTACCTTTCATAAGACAAATATTTAGATTTCACTCCAAATTCTTTGTAACTTCGTCATTTCAATTTTCAGGCTATACAACATCTCGATATTTATGTTGATGATGCTTTCGAGCAGATAGAAAAGTTTCGCAAGAAAGCCAAATGTCTTCATTACATTTCTTCACTTCTTCTCTTTTCTCTCGAAAAGTAGGGTTTTCACAAAGCAAATTACACAAAAAACACTCTATAATTATTTTGCAGCACAAAAAATATTTCTTGAAATTATTTCTCGGGAGACAAAATAAAACACGTGGTCAACTGAAACAATGTTTGCACGCTTATGGTCGACACAACACTAATGTGGGATACCTAATACGCAGTAAGCAATGCTCTGCGCATGCGTACCGGTTTGACTCAGCTGTAGTAGCAAAATACAGAAACCCAAGCAGCACAAATTTTTTTTTGTTAATGTTCTGTTGAATTTAAGTTGACGATTATTGATTTTTCAACTTCTTGTTGAGTGAAATCTACAAAAAAGTCAACATTTTTTTTGTGACGCTTGGGAAATGAATTGATTTTTAATTTAATGAATTTCATATATATATTCAATTGGAGCACCGCGATAACGTACCACGCAATTTGTAGGACAATGTGACTGTTAAATTATATAAATAATAACTAAGTAGTAAAAAAAATCAGCTGGTTAGTAATCATTTTTAATGACTTCATTATCGATACATATTGGAAGGATCAAACCATACATTTTGTAGGACAAATATTTTTTCAAATAATTTAGATAATTATCTTAAGATTTAACAAAAAAAAAACCCAGTTAGTAATACATTTTTGAGAATCATCAAATCGACATATTTTATCCTTGCTACCTGTGTTAGCTACCACAATCAAGAATTTTCGCACAGGAAATTGTTGGGCGTCTCATCGAAACGAAGCTATTCACGAAGATTCAGCTTGATGGTAATTATTTTTACATCAAGGATCTGTACTACTACTTTTGAGCGTAGGACCGGGATAACGTACCACGCAATTTGTAGGACCATATGACTGTTAAATGATATAAATATTAAATAAGTTAAAAAAACAAAAATCAGCTGGTTAGTAATCATTTATGATGAATGACCCCGTTATCGATACATGTTGGAAGGAGGGGACTCTTTGATCAAACCATACATTTTGTAGGACAAATATTTTTTCGAATAATTTAGATACTTATCTTGAGATTTAACAAAAAAAATCCAGTTAGTAATAAATTTTTGAGAATCATCAAATCGACATATTTTATCCTTGCTACTTCTGTTAGCTACCACAATCGAGAGTTTCGTACAGGAAATTGTTGGGCGTCTCATCAAAATGAAGCTACTCACGGAAAATTAGCTTGATAGTAATCAAGTGCAAAAGTGGAACATGGATCCTGGACTAATAGCAATATAGCAATAAAGAAAAATACAACATTGTGCATGAACGGATCTTCTGTAAATGGAATCGAAAAAATCTAGTAGATGGCTGTCACGCTTTGTTTGCACAACTTGTGACTTCAATAGTAGTATTTTTGAATTCTTCTGCTTTTTTTAACTCTTAATGTAGGCATGTACCAGTACCATGTTTTGTTTTAATAGAATATCAAATAAAAAATACGAACGAAACAAAATTATGTGTATCACAACGAAGAAAAAGGCAACAAGATCAATCGGAACGGAGTTATGAAAACTGCTCGAAATAACCACCTCCAACCATTAGACAGAAATCAAGTCTTCGTCTCATAGACTGGCGCAAACGTTGAGATATCCCTGGTGTGTTTTGGATTGTCTCGCAGGCTGCAATGAAGCGATTCCTTAAATCATTCACACATTCAATGGGGGTCGTATGAACCAAGGACTTCAGGTGACCCCAGATGCAAGAATCCAAGGGGTTTAAGTCTGGTAATCTGGGAGGCCAAGGTTGAGATCCTGCTCTGCCTATCCAACGATTCGGATACACGTCGTCCAAGAACTGAGGAAAAATCATGCTGGAATGGACAGGCGCACCATCGTGCATAAGCCACATTCGTGGTCGAAGAGCTAGTGGAACATTTTCAAGTAAAATGGAGAGCTGCTCCTGGAGAAAACTTGTATAGATTGCACCAGATAGCCTTAATGGTTGAAAATACGGTCCAATAATATTTTCGCCAATGATTCCGATGATGAATTATTCAATATATATTCAAAGAATAACTTTTATTTTATATTCTGAAATACATGTCAGTAAAATTGACTTATTTACACATATTGTTTTTATAACTAAACAATCAACTATTATCAGCACACACTGGATACAATATATAAGAGAAGGCTTTCATTAAATTTACTCTCAACACTCCCCTTTAAATTTACATCAAAGCCTTCAAAAAATCAAAATAAAATGGCTCTCACGACCAAAGATACAAAATATTTAAACACATTATCTGTCAATAGTCATGTCAGTTAAAATATATTTTCTCAAATTTTCAAAGGTCTTCGTTCAAAAATTTTGTGAAAATATCAGCTGACTGACATTCAGACGGACAATATTCCAAATCAAAGTCATATTCGATAACCTTTTCGTTTATAAATTTGAAACGAACATCAATATGCTTCGATCTTTTAGAATCACAACCGGTTTTAATCATATGTATTGCACTTTGATTATCAAGCTTGAAACACACTTTGAGATCTTCATTTGTGAGCTCTTTGAAAAGATTCTTTAGAAAAAGTACTTCTTTCACACATTCGCTCGCTGCAATAAACTCTGATTCGGCTGTACTCAAAGAGACAATCGGTTGATGCCTTGTTCCCCATGTCACAGGTCCACCAGCAAAAAATATGACAAAGCCGCTTGTACTTCGACGAGTTTTGGAATCATTTGCATAATCAGCGTCGCTATATGCTTCTAATAAATGTGGGTTTCCGTTAGCGCAATAATCGATGGATAAGTTTTGTGTGCCTTGAAGATATCTTAAAATCCTCTTGATTTTAGTAACATCATTTTCAGTTGGATTCTCCATATTTCTTGATGCAATATTTACAGCAAAACTTATGTCTGGTCGGGTGCGGTTGGATAAATACAATAAACTCCCTACTGCTTCTCTGTACGGAAATTTCATGTCAGTTCTGTCATCACTTGTCAACATGTCACTGTTACTGTTACAATTCACCGACGGAGTTTTTACGGATTTAGATTCTGTCATATGAAATTTATTCAATACTTCCTTGATATACGATTTTTGATGAAGACTGATCGAGTTTTCCAGATTAAGTATTTCCAGGCCAATGAATGTTTCAGGTTTTTCCTCAATTGTTATTTCAAATTCTTTTTGTAGTTCTTTCAGAAGACGATTTATGTCGGTTTCTTCATCCCCAATAATAAGTCCATCGTCCACATAAATGGCTAAAAAAATATTGTTTTCCTGATTTCTGAACACAGTTTTCAGCTGGTTCAGTCCTTTCTTCTTGAGGAACTCCACCAATCTTATATTCCAGTTCAGAGGTGCCTGTTTTAGTCCATAGAGAGACTTCTTTAATAGACAGACATTTCCACATTCTTCTTCAAAACCTTCTGGAAGCTTCATATACAGGTTTTCATCCAAATGTCCATAGAGAAAAGCTGTTTTCACGTCAAACTGCTTGATAATTTTATTTGTAGATTTTGCGTAAGCAAAAAGCATCCTCAATGTTGTTATTGAGACCAGAGGGCTGAAAGTCTCATCATAGTCAGAACCTTGTACCTGCTCAAAACCTCGAGCAACTAAACGTGCTTTAAATTTTCCTCCATCTTTTATGCGAAATACCCATTTACTTGACAGAAGTTTCTTGTCTGTAACGTCACTTTCCGGAATGAATTCGAAGACTTTATTTTTCTTCAAAGACATTTTCTCATTTTTAATAGCGTATTTCCAGTCTTCTTTTTCAGGGCCATTTATTGCTTCTTGATATGTCAAAAGAACGTAGTCATCGAATCTTATTGGCATTCGTTTCGTTCTCGTAGGACGAATTTCTTCCACGTTTTCTGTTTCTTCTACATCTTCCAAAATTTCTGTTTTTGAATTCTGGAGTATGGTATTATCATTGATTAGATGAGAAGTTGTAGCAGAATCTACTATGAACATGTCCTTGGAGCTTTTAAGATCACTACATGCCAAAAAAGCTACTCTGTCAGGTTCATTGGTTTTAACTTGTTTATGGTTCTTGTTTCTGAAGTAACAATTTCTTTCCTCGTGGTTGTTTTTCTTGCAGAGCATGCACCGAAATTGTTGTTTTCTATTTGGACAAAACTTGGCAAAATGAGATTTTTCATTACAAATATAACACTTTTTCGATGAACCTTCTCTATTTTTGGGAATGAAGTTGGATCTATTGTTGAACTTCTGAACAGTTTCGAATGCAACGGGTTCTGGTTCAGCTTGGCATTTTATTTTAGCTTCTTCAGCTAATAATCGTGATATCAAATTCGACAAAGTTTTATCTGAAACAGCAGTCGACTCCCAGGCAGTACTGAAGTATTTGTATTGTTCTGGTAAACTGGCCAATATTTTCGACATTATCATTGCATCGTCAATTTTTGTGCCTAACGATGTCAATTTATATGCAAGGTTTTGCATATGACTAAGATGGTTCGAGATATCTGAGCCCTTTTGGTAACTACAGGAAAAGAATTCTTGGAGAAGATTACATTTTTGCTGCTCCGCATCTCGTTCATAAATACTTCCAAGTTTATCAAACATTTCTTTGCTAGTTTTGCAATGGATAATGTGCATTAGAACCTTCCTATCGATGGTTGTTATTATGGATTTTTGAGCTCGTGCATCTTTTTGTATCCACTCTGCCTTCTCTTCTTCTTTGATTGACGGCAGGATTTTGGTACCGTTTACAATTTCATATACACCTTGAGCTTTGAAGAACACTTCTAACTGAAATTTCCACACTGAAAATCCTTCTGCATCGATCAATTTCTCAATATTGATTTCTTCTAATTTAGACATTGCTCTTGAGAAACTTGGTAGCTTGGCTTTAGTTCTTTGGTTTTTACCTTCTTGCCTTATCTCCGTGGGGTTTTTATTTATCTGAGTTTCATGCCGCAGAGTTTTCTGGGCCCATAACCTGATGAATTATTCAATATATATTCAAAGAATAACTTTTATTTTATATTCTGAAATACATGTCAGTAAAATTGACTTATTTACACATATTGTTTTTATAACTAAACAATCAACTATTATCAGCACACACTGGATACAATATATAAGAGAAAGCTTTCATTAAATTTACTCTCAACATCCGACCCATACGTTGAGTGAAAATTCATATTGATACCGACCTTTTTTAATTTGCATGTGGGTTATCTTTGGCCCATAGATGATTGTTGAGGAAATTTGTAATCCCTTGTATTGAAAAGTTGGATTCGTCAGTGAATATTAAGTTTTTTTAAAAATTGAGCATTTTGGGTAGGCATCTGAAGACTCCATTGACAAACGCATAGTTTATGGGGATAATCTCGCAGCAAAAATGCCTGGACTCGTTGAATATGATAAGGATACAATTGGTGATCTTTTAAAATTTTCCAGATTAGTTTATTGCTAACATTAAGTGTGTTAGCAATTTGTCTTGTACCCAATTCCGGACGATCTTCAATCATATTGAGAACCTCTTCTTCCAGTGCCACCGTTCTTATTACACGTGGACGACCACAATCAGTTGTTCGATTTTGAAAAGTCCCTCTCTCACAGAGACGTGGTAAAGATGTGCAAAAATTGTGTGATGAGGTATCACGCGCTGAGGATACATCTCTGCATGAAACCGTCTAGCTTCCGAAGAATTTCCATTGGCACGACCTTACATAAAATGCATATCGGCCATTTCAGCGTTGGTGTAATTATGCATATTGAAGATTCAGAAGACACAATTGAACTCTCAACTACCACATAGAAATCAAAGAGACTTGACAGCCACCTACTCGTTTTTTCCCATTTTAAGATACTACGATTGAAGTCACAAGTTGTGCAAACAAAACGTGACAGCCTCTTTCTAGATTTTTTCGATTCCATTTCCAAGATCCCTTCTCGCACAATGTTGTATTTTATTTTTTTATTAGGGAACTATTGCTTTAACGGGCACAATACAGGAGCTAAAAAATCTTTTTTATTATTAGAACATGCCAACAAAATGACATTTCTCAAAATGTTCAGCAATTTCAAGATTTTTTTAAAATTTTTTTCTCATTTTTGGGAGCGTGTAATTTTTCAAGGAAAGGCCTGAGAGCTATTGTTTACATGAAAGACCGCATTTAATTTTCGACAAGGAATCATTTCCTAAAAACTTTCGCTTTCATATGTTAACAACCTGTATGTATAGATAGGATACGCTGTCAAAATTTCAGTTTCCTAGGTTCAGCGGTTTGGTATGGGCGTTGATGAATCAGGTCAGTTAGGACATGTAATTTTATATGTATATAATTATAATTAATGAACAAGCTTTAAGTGAGTAAGTGACATTATTTTGATTCTTTTCCGGGTTTCCCAATTTTAAGTTGTCATATCGTGTGAATCTGGAATCCAATTTGTAGATACAATTCAAGAAAGAAATTCAAGGCTTCGAAGTGTTTAGTGGGTATTTATGAGGGGTCTCAGAAATATCCGTGCTGCTTCCATTCCAAGGTGAGTCAATTAGTTAACTTGTCGAGGGTACTGCAATAAGAGATATTGATATTGTTATATAAAAATATTACTCCATTCAGAGTAACTAAATCTAATATAAGTACAACGTGAATGGTTCGAAGCTAAAAGTGAATAAAGTAGTTTTTAGGGATATGTGTAAAGCACTTGTTTCCCGTACAAGGCAGATAAAATAGTCAATGTAAGAATGCAGAAGAGTGAGATGTGAAATGAAGTATCATGAATTATGAAAGTGTGGAGATATATAGATTGAAAAATACAGGAATGCAAAATGTAGAAAATTCATAGGATACAAAATATAACGATGCGCAAATCCGCGCAAACAAATAAACAAGAATGCAAAATACAAAAAGTACCAAATATAAAAAATATAATATTATGAAAAGTATAAAATATGAATGCTTAAATGTAAGATTGTAAAAGTGTAAAAATTTTAAAATTCAATGTAAAATGAGAAAATGTGAAATGGAAAAATGAAAGCATGTAAGAATGTAAAAATGTTATAAGTTCAAAAATATATATGCAACAATTTACAATGTAAAGAGTGTGCGATTGTAAAATATAATTGTAAATAAAATGAAATGTGAAATCGAATAGAATACCACAATTAACACAGGTGTTCACTATACAGTGCTTCTCAAGAGTCCCCTCCCCCCCTCTTATTTTTGGAACGATTATACATAAACAAGTTAAATTTGGAAACTGAATATTAAAGGTTGTAAACATTTAAAATTTCCCCAAATTTTAAATAAAAATAAAATCCCATTAAAATATAAAACTTTCTCAAAACTATAATTACTTATAATTTATACTAGTGATGAAAGATGACGAAATCGTCAAAGATGACGTCACAAGGCCATTGTGACCAATGATTTCAAATGGAACCCTACGGCAAGCGACACCTCTTTCAAAAGGTATCGAAAAACCTATTCAATGATACTAATTTTGTTTGTGTTTATGACAGTTTTAATGGCTCATTAGTAAACATTGAAATTTAAATTCCATTCAGTATGATATTAATCACAGATTTAAGAATCAGTATCTACTCAGAGAAATTGCTCGAAGTGACCTCCATTTACTTCCTGACAGTGAAATATCCTATTTTTAAACTCTTCTCGTACTTTTGCAAATGTGTCTGCGGAAACAGCCTCACATTCTGCAACAATACGTTGTTTTAAAACGTCAATATTGTCAGGTTCAGTGGCGTAAACCTTCGATTCAAGGTACCCCCACAGAAAAAAATCCAAAGGTGTGAGGTCCGGTGATCGAGCTGGCCATTCCGTTGAACCTCGTCGTCCAATCCATCCGTCGTCCTCATCCAAATATCGTCTTACTGCACCGTAATAGTGTGGAGGAGCACCATCCTGTTGGGATGTTATTTCCAAATTGCCGAATTCATCTGGATTATTTTCCAAAATTTCAAGGATTAACGGTTCTATTGCGTTCTGCAACAGCTCCAGATAAACCTCACCAGTTAAATTAGTATTCAAAAGAAGAGGCTCAACGATGTGGTTTCCCAGGATACCTGCCCAAACATTCACCTTCTGGGGTAATTGGGTATGTAATTCACAAAACAGGTGAGTATTTGCGTCACTCCAATACCTCACATTCTGTGTATTTACATTTCTATTAGATAGAAAGTACTTTCGTCACTAAAACAAATTGTTTTGACATAGTCTGGCTGTTGGTTAATTTCAGTTTCCATATTTTCACAAAATTCTAGTCTTCGGTCTGGGTCGTCGTCTGAGAGTTGATGAACCATTTTCAATTTGTATGGATGAAATTAGTTTTTTTTTGAGAAGCACTATATATAAAAGAGATGAAATATAATCGAAGTAAAATTTAAATGTTTCCTAAGCTAGTCAGAGATTCTTAAAAAGTATTTTAAGTATATATACATAACATGTAACAAAATGTGTTAGAAGTATTAGATTATCTGGGTTGGTACTCATGTATGTACTTACAACGACTGGCGCGGAACAAAGAGTATTTTTAGTCAACGAAGTCAGCAATTGCTTTTCTTGGTTGACCGAATATGAATGTTTCCAGTGCCTTTTTAGAAATGTGGAATATATTTATATAGAAGAATGTTGTACGAGTGATTTTTGCGTTAGAGGGTTGACGTGGTGATCCTTTTTCCGTGTATCATAACTATGGGATGGTAAGTTTTAAGTCTTCTTTTTGTAATAAGTTATGATGGTGTTATAGTAGAAGAGTTGACGAATATCGAGAATATTCGCTACAGCAAACAGTTTTTCTGTTGGGTAGCGTTTAGGTTTCGATAAAATTAATTTCATAAATATGTTTTATAACATCGTAAGTTGATGAAGATGTGTACTGAAGGTACCTCCCCAGCAAGCTATACCATAGCGTAGGTGGCTTCCTACAAGTGCGTAGAACAGATAGGGGCTCAATAGTTTTCTTAGGAATTTGAATGTATAAATGATGTATACAGGGTGGGGCACCCCATATGACACGGTCCCTGTAAACCAAACCATTAATTCTTTCGGGAATTTCTCCATTTCATTTTATGTATATTGATTAAGGCTGCGAAAGAAAATTATTTTGGGTGGCTCAAAAAAGTTTTTTTGAATCCTATATTTCGTTACACTTTTGAATAGGCCAGGAAAAAATAATATGATTCCATAAAAGGTACTATGTACCTAACTATAACCGTTTTCGAGTTATTAATTTTTTTATGAAAATTCTAGGTACAATTGGAAACTGAATAACATCGAAATGTATGGAAATCATCCCTTCGAATTCTGACCAAGCATAGAAGAGGTTTTGGGCTATTGATTTCGAAATAACCCGTGTCTCAATATTATACAGAATGTTCAAAAATCATTGTCACTCTTCTGTAATTTCGGACGAAGATAACTTTGTTATTTCAGATGGAACACCCTGTATTTTTTTGGTCTGAACAATATGGAATTCCATTATCTTTCATTTCATATTGCTGTTTCCTATACCTAACCTGAACAGTTTTTCAGATATCGGCTCTTTCAAATAGTAGTTCTTATTTCAATGCATTCTTTGAATCAAGATAGCTTTGAAACGACATTTATTTGATTTGCTCACAGAATTTTCATTGACAGTTGTTATACTTCACTTTTTTTTTTATTATTCAACTGAAACAATAACAAAATATGAAACACAAATGTATTTAATTCAAAGTAGGTGCTCGAAATGACTACCATCCTCTTGAATACAAAGAGCCACTCTCTCTATGAGAGACTTCCTACCATTTAATAACATTTGAGACGTCAGTCACTCTTCGAAAAGCAGACCTTATTTCCTCCTTCATATTTTCCAGTGTGGTTGGAGGAGTGTCGTAAACCTCATTCTTCAAGTATTCCCATAGGAAAAAATCGAGGCAAGTCTAATCTGGTAATCTCGCTGGCCAATTTTGTGGTCCTTCCCTACCAATCCATTTATTGAGAAAGTACATATTCAAAAACTGTCTGACACTGAATTTGAAATGTGCCGGAGCTCCATCCAATTGCAACCACATCCGTTGTCTGATATTTAGCGGCACATTCTCCAGAAGCTCAGACAGATCCTCTCGTAAAAATTGTAGTAATTTTTGACCATTCAAGTTTCCATAAAAAAAGTATGGTCCTATAACTTGTGTACCTATAATTCCTCCCCACACGTTAGCAGACCATCTATTCTGGTGATCCAGAGTGCGGAAAAAATTAGGATTCACTATAATAATGGAAGTTGTGTCTGTTCACTAAGCCATTGTTATGAAAAGTAAATTCATCAGAAAATAAAATGGAATCCGAAAAATGTTAATTTTCACTAAACTTGTCCAGAACCCATAGACAAAATTCGATTCGTCGATGGAAGTCTATTTCATATAATTCCTGGTGCATCTGAATACGGTACGGGTGAAATTTGTATTTTTTTAATACCCTAGAAATGCTCCGTCTGCTTATCTCTATATCTTTCTCGATCTCACGTTGACTCGTATGAGGGTTTTCTATGAATGATCCCAAAATAAAAAATTCATTTTCCTCATTTCCAATGATAGGTTCTGGTCTATTTGCCTTTTCATAAGTTACACTTCCAGTCCTACGAAATTGATGTAGCAATCGTTTGAAAACCAACTTGTTTGGATGATTCCGGTCTGGATATTTTTGGACATACACCCTCGACGCCAAAAGGCAATTCTCTAAACGCTCACCAATCGCTTAAATCATATCTATCCGCTCTTGAATGGGATAAGTTTTCATTTTCGACGCTAATAATTCAGTGAATGTTTTGTATAACGTAAAACACAATAACTGTCAATGAGAATTATTTCAACAAGTTGAATAAATATCGTTTCAAAGCTATCTTGATTCAAAGAATGCATTGAAATGAGAACTACTTTTTTAAAGAGCCAATATCCGGAAAACCATTTGGGTTAGGTATAGGGAACCCCAATATGAAATGAAAGAATTGAATTTTATATTGTTCAGACCGAAAAAATAGAGGGTGTTCTGTTTGAAAGAACAAAGTTATCTTTGTCCGAAATTATAAAAAAGTGACAATGAACACTCTGTGTAATATTGAGAAACGGGTTTTGCCGAAATCAATAGCCCAAAACTTCTTTTATGCTTGGTCAGAATTCGAAGGGATGATTTCTATACATTTCGATGTTATTTAGTTTCCAATTGTACCTTGCATTTTCATAAAAAAATCAATAACTCGAGAACGGCTATAGTTAGGTACATAGTACCTCAAATGAAATCATATTATTTTTTCCCGGCCTATTCAAAAGTGTAACGAAATACAGGCTGTTCCATTTTAAAGAACACAACTTTGATATGTCACACTTTTTGAGCCACCCTGTAGACTCTAAAATAATTTCCTTTGGCAGCCTCAATCAATGTACATATAATGAAATGGGGAAATTCCCGAATAAATTAATGGTTTGGTTTTACAGGGACCGTGTCGTATGGGGTGCCCCACCCTGTATATTGTAACGTAAATAAACTTAACTTGGTTTATACTAATTTATTTCACACTTAATCTACAACTTAATTTATATTACTACTCCACTGGTATAGCTCGATCGTATGGGCTCGTTCAGACTGTGTTACTCCACTTGAGGTTTGCCTATTTATCTCCGATACAGCATTCTCGATGTTTCGAATTCTTTCAGTTGGCGACCGGCGTGTTCCAATTGTTTCCAATATTGACCGTTGTTTTCCGCGGCAGAGCGCACTGGATGGTTCTCGAATATCTCCGGGGATGATCTCATCGCTGTCGACGGCAACGCGCGAGGCGACAGGTCCGGCCTAGGTTCGTTACAATATAAAAGGGCATAATTATTTCCACAACAAAACTCGAGAATATCAGATATTCTGTCAATTTCATGGACAAATCGATGATCGATCTTTTCGAATTCAGCCAAATGGTAGTGGAGAGAAAAGCAATGAATCGACTTGATACCCACACATGAAATCCATTAGGAAAATATGTTGAAAGGATACTTAATGGAACTCGTAGCATTGAAACGCATTCGATTGTCGGAAAAATATTTCACAGGATGGGACGAGTGTCGCCTGAAACGATCGATCACCAATGAATAACAATACTCGAGGGGATCGAAAGGGGTTGAAAATAGGCAAGTTCGGCAACGAGCATTGTTTTTGGGTTTGTGAAATTTCTAAAATTTTAAAAGAATGTGGAGTTTGTAACTTTCAAATTTGAATTCTAAAAAAAAAAAAACGATCGGTAGAGGTTTATTTCACGAATTATTGCTGAAAAAGCGATGATGTTTTAAAGTCTCATATGGTATGATCGATCGTAAATTAGTTAAAAGTTGTGAAATATTCAGTAAAAGTACTTCTGTCAATCCAGATGTTTTTCCAATGTTTCTCATAACCATGAAAATATAGAATCCAAAAAAGATATACAGGGTGATCCAAAAGTACTTTGACAAACTTCAGGAGGTGATTCCTCACAATATTCTAATATGAATTGTTCAAACAAATATATTACCGGAAACGCTTCGTTTCCAAGATACAAGGTGTTGAAGTTTTTTTTTTCGTTCTTTCAAATAACTTTCGAAATACTGACCTTAATCAAACGAAAATTGGTATAGAGGGGTTTTTTGAGGTGTCAAATTCGAACCTGATGTGATTATTGCTCTTACTCGTAGGGGGCGCCACCTACACGTCTTTTTATTTTTTGGAAATTCATAACTTTTGTGAGCGTACTTCTGGCACATTTAACAGTAAAAAAATCAATTCCTCTGTCATATCTACGTATAAAAGCTACAAGTCGCTATAAGCAACCGTTCTCTAGATATTTGGACTCGAAAATTTCAAGTCGATTATTTGATAATCGATGCGGGTTGAAGTTATTACCATTATTTTGCATTTTTCACAAGAATGCTTGGGAAATGAATTTGACGTTTGAGAAAGTAATTTTGGTAATTACATATTATATGACAGTTGAACGTTTTGTAGTTTTGTTGAAGTTTTAAATCAGTAATTTTGAAAAAATGGATTATTCAAACAATTATGCTCATTTAGCCGATATGCATCTCGTTCATGGCCTTGCGGATGGCAATGCGCGCGAATCAAGACGTATTTACCAGGAGCGATTTCCTAATCGAGTACTGCCTTCAGCTCCAACATTTACCAGTCTCCACCGTTGTTTGGCAGAAACAGGTAGCTTCAAGAGGGCAGCTGATATTATTGGAAGACCACGAGCAGTCCAAACCCCAGAATTGGAAGAAGCTGTTTTGAACGCTCTCGAGGAAAATCCTGAAACAAGTACAAGAATAATTGGTGGAGCTCTCAATTCTACTCAGTCCACAGTTTGGAGAATTATCCACGATCAACAATTTCATCCATACCATATTCAGAGGAAACAAGCTCTTTTGCCAGAAACTTACATCAACGCATTACTATGTGTCAGTGGTTTTTGGGAAAATTGGCTGGAAATCCTCAATTTCAAAGATATGTACTCTTCACGGACGAGGCAAACTTCTTCCGGAATGCTATCACAAACTTTCATAACAACCATGTTTGGGCTCTGGAAAATCTATACGCAGTTAGTGAAAGACATTAACAGTTTCAATTTTCTGTAAATGTATGGGCGGCAATAATTGATAATTACTTGATAGGTCCTTCCTTTTTCTCGTTCCAACTGAATGGAGCAACTTACAGAGACATTTTAGAAAATTAATTGCCGCGACTACCATTAGAAATTAGAAATTCGTATCCGCATGTGGTTTATGCATGATGGGGCTCCGGCCCATTTTAGCGTTATAGCCAGGGAATTCCTTAACACTGTCTAGCCAAATCGCTGGATCGGTAGAGGTGCAGAAGAGGCGTGGGCACCAAGGTCCCCAGATCTAAGCGGGCTAGATGTTCATTTCTGTGACATTTTAAGTCACTAGTTTATAAAACTCCAGTAGAAAACGAGGAAGATTTAAGAAACCAAATAGTAGACGCCTGTGAAACAATGAGAAACACACCAATAATTTTTTAGCGGGTACGAGATTCAATGACTAGAAGACTGAATGCCTGTATCTTCGCTGAAGGTGGACACTTTGAACAATTCATTTGAATACAAATTAGTTTCCTTAATTTTATTTCATTTTATTCTACATATTCAAAATTTCTTGGAATAAAATGTTGATATTTCTTGCGAATTTTATTAAAACAAATACAGATTTTGCACTCTTGATACAAAAATAACTATTTCAAACGAGTGAAATACCAGAACTACTCACTTAAACGTCAAATCCATTTCCTAAGCATTCTTGTGAAAAATGCAAAATAATGGTAATTACTTCAACACGCATCGACTTGAAATTCCAAATATCCAGAAAACGGTTGCTTATAGCGCCTCATTACAAGTATAGCTTTTTTACGTAGATTTGATAGAGGAATTGATTTTTCTACTGTAAAATCTGTTAGAGGTACGATAAAAAAGTTAAGAATTTTCTAAAAAAAAAGGAGTGTAGGTGGCGCCCCCTACGAGTAAGAGCAATAATAACATCAGGTTCGAATCCGAAACCACAAAAAACCTCTCAATACCGAGTTTCGTTCAATTAAGGTCAGTATTTCGAAAGTTATTAGGAAAAAACAAAAATTAAAATGAAACTTTAACACCCTGTATCTTGGAAACGAAGCGTTTCCGGACTTATATTTATCTGGACAATTCATATCAAAATAATATGAGAAATCACATCCTGAAGTTGCAACACCCCTTACTTTTGAACCCCAGATTTTAAATTATATGATTCAAATTTAACAAGGTGAAATCACTTTGCCGATAGGCTGCTCAGATGGATACGGTTAGGCCGTGAGTAAGGTTCAATTAATGACTTTTCCTAGTTAATCAAATTTGGCCACTAAAAAAATTATACCTTAATTAACTTGACTAGTTCAAGAGTTGGGCGCCAGACTTGCTAAAGACAAAAGTCAAAGATAAATAAAATTAAATAAATGTTACCTAGCTTGTGTGGGAAGACAAATAAATATGCAATAAATCAACTTAACAAATTTATTCCAGTTGGAATTAAAATTATTGAACAAAATATAAAAAAAATTAACAAATACTAGAAGAGTATTGAACTTCTCTTAAAAGAATGGAAAAATTACATAAAAAGAAACCAGTAATTTTGACTCTGATCAAAATTCGAACATTTACACCTATGATTCCTCCAGTTGTTGGTTACGAATATACCTTCGGAGATCTTGAATGAAAGAGATGAAGGCTAGTTTCTTGAAGCTGGTCTCAGCGGTTCTAGCAGGAACTTGGTTTCAGCGGTTACGATGAAGATGGTCTTGGGTGGTTCGATAGTTGATTTCGGCGTGAATTTAGTTGATCTTCACGGACCAGTGCTGATATTGATGTGCTGTAAGACCTCCCAGGCTACTAGTCCTTCCGTCTCCGTAGATGGGTTCTCTCCGTGGTATATATCATGCGAAGAAGATGATAGGAATCAAAATATGTACAAAAAGGGGAGAACGAAGGATATCCTTTGAACCTCAAGTTTTATGTTTCAAATTTTAATCAAGAGTCAAAAGATAGATGCAAATAATAGCATACAATAAAAATCTCAGTCTATATAAAAGACTGGAAAGTTACAGTGAAAGAACAAAGATAATAGATAGCAATTCAATCTGCTATTCTGGAGTTAAATTTACAAGTTAATTTTAATAATTAGAAAAAATATTAAAAATAAAAAATAAAAAAAAAAAACAATTTATTAAACTATATACCAGAAGGGTAGAAAAATTTAAAAGGAAAGGTATTCCAAAAGAAAAAAAAATTCCTTGAAATTTTACCAGAGAAAAATATAGTATTTTAAAGCAAAATACTATAAAATTGCCAGAGAAAAATCTACTATTTTGAAGCAAAATATTTAAAGGTTGCCAGTACAAAAATATACTATTTTAAAGCAAATGCCAAAGGAAAATATAGCGTTATAACCAAAATACTCTAGTAAGCTACAAAAAAAATATAGGATTTCTGAACCAAGATAATAATCAGAGTAAAAGTATACTCTTCAGCCAAGATAAGAAGAGAGAGACAACACGTCTTTCAGTGAGCACGACTCTCTTAGATGGAGATAAAGTGAAATGATTCCTTTTATTGAAGAATTTCCAGAGATAAACCGAAGAGGGAGACCACACGTCTTTCAGTGGGCACAACTCTCTTTGGAAAAGATAATGTTAAATAATTCTTTTAATTCAAGAATTTTTAAAGATAACTGGAGAGGGAGACCTCACGTCTTTCAGTGGGCACAACTCTCTTAGATAAAGATAATTTTGAAATAGGGCGGCAATTCCCTTTTCAAATCGATAAACAGGTAATTCTCAAAAATTAGAATGAATCTCCCTGCTCTTGGCGACAAGGTAGTAACTGAAGTGAATTGACTCTGCAACGATCAAAAATCAAATAAGCTACACTGGGAATTAAATGGAGTAATAGATATAAGAAATTTATTAAACGGAAATCAACTTTACGCTTGAGGCATATATTGAATCGAATCGAGTGTTCTGAGACCGTTAGGCCAGAGGTACAGCTCTCTCTGTAAGCAATTCTTTCTCAAGAGAAAAGAAAATTACTCTCATAAACATATAGTTATGAAATAAAGAAAATTGCTTACCAGAGAGCCGTCCTATTAGTCAATTTTTGTCCCAGAACAATCGAATAGGGCCTTCGCTTCAATCAGAATCCTTGGAACAATCCACTGGTAGTATGAGGGGAGTAAGCTCTAGTCCATTCGAGATTACCAATTAACTGGTACCTAAAAAAATGCCAAAGCGTAGAACTGATTTCCAATGAAAAAAAATCAGTTCCCAATATTCGGAACAGATGTTACGTTAGCCACAATATGTACTATGAATGCTTTGTCAAAATGGCCGAAATATCTATATTTAACCTTCAAAAATTACCATGCGGTATATCCAAGAATTCTAATATTACAAGCATAAGGAAAAAGAAGAAAATGCTAATCAGCTACAACATTAATTGAAAGATAAAGAGAATAATATTACTCAATAAAACTCCAGCAGTGAAACTTATTCAACTTATAGATCGTACGTACCAAAATCAATTTACTCAGTCCATCTGCCTATCTCGACGTTCAAATCAAGAAAGAGATCGATTATTCCTTCGGTTCGAACAAATCACCAATTCTACCTGGGTTTTTTCACAAACTGTTCTTGGTTTTTATCCATTGAAAAACACTTGGAAAAAACACAGCTTGACGACATGAATACAACTGTCACGATAACAAAACTCGTCCAACTTGACAGAATACGAACTCATGATGATGGCGCTGTCCCATAGTTCACGATCGGCCGTGACTAATGACCCGTTCCACCGTAAGATAACCGGAATAGTTATGAGAAATTGATTATGTATAAGGAAGTAACGAAAAATTCGTTACAAAGTTTGTCAAAGTACTTTTGGATAACCTTGTATATGATCATTTCCTTGATGAGGTGCGAATGCTTCAAGGTTATTCAGGAGGTTCGGCAAAAATATTCAGCTCTGAACAATGAGAAAATATTATGTTTATGAGCATGTTTTTCTGGGCTTCTATTGCAAATAAATAAGTAAAGAAGTTCAGAGCCAAAAAAGGAAAAATTTGCCAATGTTGAGGAAATCCCATAGAAGACCCACCTCTGCTCATATAGGTTTTCAAAAGATGAGGTTCATTCATGTATAGTTTGTTGAGAACAGAAAATGACAAATTCCTCACCATATGATTCAATGGGCTTAGGAAAGGAGCTTCCTCGACCATTCCAAAGATTTCGACCGATATGTGGTTCTTTTTAACCGACGAAACCAAAAAGGAGGAGGTTCTCTAGTCGACGCATATATTTAATTTTTTCTCTATATCCAAACGCAATATCGCATTCCTTCTTTGAATTTCCTGTGATTAAACCTCCGAAGTAAACAGAAATTGATTGTTCTATACAGGTTCTCAGTCTTTAGTTGTTGTTGAAACATTCTCAATTGAATAGTGAATGGATTTTTCTCTAAATTGGAAAATAAACATCAGGAAGCAAGTTATTTTTGTGAATATCTACAACAACTACGTCCTCGGCTAGATATTGAGAAAATACCACACTTTTTGTCTGTGCGTGGTTACCATTTTTCGATAGTAGATTTCAAGGTATAATTATTAATTTGAAGTTCTAATTGCTTCTTAATGATATCGATTTTAGTCATACAGTTCAGTTATCAAGAGATCTTTTTGTTTGATGATATAACCAAATAATTTATAGTCTACCTTGTTCTCACGGTTTCCGTCCACTGCATCGAAAAAGTCATCATCGCCATTCGTCGCAAGAGACTCACTAGCACAACAAATAAATTGATCATTTTCGGTTGTAATCACGTTTTTCATATGCCTGATATAACTGTTGTGACTAACAGTGTTAAGGCGCGTTCTCACAGCTCCCCACCACTGAGATATAACCTATTTCAGTGCTCCCCATGTGTATCATTGGCTATCGAAGAAGGCATTGTAGCTGTCGCCCGGATTTCCATGTTGTTTTGTATTTTTATTTAACAATAACCCAACTTTCATTTCCCCAAATAAGCGATTTATTAATGGAAACGAGAAACTTATTAGTATTTTACTATCTTTGACGAAAATGAAGAACCAAACAGAAGACTAGTTAGAATAGGTATGGATTTGGTCTAATAATAAAATACACACACCCAATTAAATCATTGTATTTGTATAACCATATAAATTATTTGTTTGAAGGTTGTAGACGATGTAATAACTTGATAACTATCGTTTCGGAGGTCCATCGTCTTAATGGATTCAAAAGGTTTTCACGACGTTTCGAATGCTTGTATCTGCAATCGTCTTCAGGTGAATACTGACAAGTTTAGGTGCTACTTACCAATTTATATGACTGTCGGTGCAATGATGCGTGTAATTCCGCAATGTGCCGTGGTGCGTGTAATTTCACGCGGGGTGATGGTGCGTGCAGTTTCGCGCCTCTGCAGCCCGCCAAAAAAAGCAATCAGTGGTTTCCATACGTTCTTGATCTCAACGCTCGGTTGACTAAAGGCGTTATTGGATTCGATGTAGGCGGCCTTTATGAACTTTCATTTGAACCAATGCTCCTCTCTATGTAGAACACTTGCGTTGTCCCATAGAACTCGATGGTGCTCAGTCCAGGTGTGGTCAGCGATTCCCGATTTTGATGTTTCTCCACGTTGAGTCCATTTCTTGTGCTCATCCAATCTCACCGATAACGGTCTCTTTGTCTCTCCAATGTAGGAATCTCCGCATTCACATGGAACTTCATAAATGCAATTCTTACTGATTTCATTTTTGTTGTCAGGTTTGGTCTTGGTCAGGGAACTCCGTGAAGTACTGCCGGACTGGAAGCAGCTCTCGATGTTGAACTTGTGTCCGATCCTTCTGATCTTCTCGGAGACACCTCTGATGTACGGAAGGCAGATCCCTGTGCTTTGTTGTTGCTCTTCAGATGTCTTCGTTCTCCGAAGTTGTTTCAATACTTCTTCTAGGAGTTTCTTGGGATATCCATTCCGGTGGAGGTCCTCTCTGATGTGGTTTAATTTGGCATCTAGTGACTCCACGTCGTTGCATATGTGCGTCGCTCTCTCTACCAATGTTCTCACGATCACTCTCATCGTCGAACTCAGATGGTTGGGCAGTACCTCTCTTTACACCTCTTTTTAGTCGAATTCATTGAGAGATTTAACTACAAATTAATAACAACGTTTAGTTAAACTACATTTTTTGCCTTCATTTCTTTATACCCAACATTTGTGTATAAATTCAGTAGATATTGCTATGTCCGCTTTTTCTCCGAATCAGAACTGTCGAATGCAAAGACAAATGGGAAAGGAAAACAAGCTTGATTTCTTTCGGTGCCTCCTTGTATTGTTATCCTGTCATCTGTAAATAACTTGATTACGGATTCTATCTCGTCTCTGTTTGTTTACCAGTATTCGAGGGATTTATTCAATCTTTCCAGCTTTTACACATGTCTCCGAGATCTCTATATCTTTTGGAAAAACAAAAGCGATCGAATTGTATTATAGATATACGTCGCTCGGGGAGCATAGAAATCTAATTTCGGAGTTGAAGAGATACGGTCGGGTTGGTTTTCAGAGCTGATATTATTGTATTCTCCCTAGAAATGGATCTAGGACAATATAAATCATGCAAAATGAGCTTTCCGATATATCTTGCATTGGATTGTGGTTTCTGGTCAATTCAGTTGAGCTTGTGGATAGAAAACATACTTTTGTAGACAACAAATGTGGTACAAACGATTGATATTTTGTACAGGCGTCGTGTTTTGTATAGTCATACTAGGCCTATAAGTAAGAAAGTCCATTTTAGTTGAACGATTTTTATTGATCAACCAAAATCGAAGGAAAATATACTTGTAAACCTGGTATTTTGATTTTTGTTTATCAATTTTTGTTGAACTGAAGAAGTTTGACCCATTCAAAACTTATCGATCAACTAATGGGTCATAGGCGATTTTCAGACAAGTTGAAATGTGTTTGAAGCGTGTGAACTGTAGGTAGTCGAGTTGAATGAAATTAATTTTGTGGCTTGATGTGCTAGTTGTGTGTTGAAAAAAAAAGGCATTCTCAAATGATTTTTGTGTGCATCCTTGTCTTCCAAAGCCAGCTCCTTCAGCAGGGTTCCTAAAACGCCCACTTTATTTTTTCGCAATATCCAATTCCTGACCGAAAACCGACGTTTTCTAGATTTCTTGTAGAATTTTGATAAAATATCTCTGATTTTTTCGTTCAATAAATCGCAAATAGCTACTATGCCTGCCTGGACAATTTCGCTCGCAGCCATTTCAAACAATTACCGAATTGTAGTATATCCACCCTGTGTATCATTTTCTATTGATAGTTTGAATCCCAGCGCGCCCTGTGCCGCAGTGGTTCTGGGTTTTCATGAGTAACCTTAAAAAAGGATCCGTTGACTCTCATGTTGGGTGTGAACTGTCTTTTCAGTTAGTAATAAATGGGCTACGGAAAACGCTGGTTTCATTACTAGATCCTTTGAGTAAACTACCAATTCTCCATAGTACCAAAGTATATCACACGATACAATTTTCGTTTCACGTGTGACCAAAAATTCAATTCGAATCTAGTTGATCAACTTAGAATAGAATATAAGTTTTATTGACTATTTTATGTACATAGCACATTTATAGCAGGTCACAATACAGGCATATACACATATAAATTTGTATATAACACACAGTTTTCATAAGGATACATAGATAGATATATATTTGGTGATTTGAATATATTTGGTGATTTGAATATTATCGTAAAATACAAACACATAGCACCAACAATAAATATAGCACAAGTTAACAGAAAACGTGAAAATATTGGCTATTTGAGCAGTTGGGAAATATAAATAGATGAGTACCTACTGCAAAACCGAGAAGATGGGTATTTTTATGTCAGTAATTTTGACACATTTTTCGCTTATAGAATGAAAATTGTACCAATCTGCTTGATTGAAATTTTGAATTGGATGGTGTTCTGATTTTTGTAACTATCAGGTAGTTTATTGTACAGATCCACATTCAATTCATTATTGGATGACGTTTTCAGTCGGAATCTAGGGTTAATGATTGAATTGTTATTCCGTGTACGATAGCCATGTATGTTGTTATGTCTGATAAGTAAGTGATTTTTACGGTGAATCTCTATAATAGAGTGAAATATATATAAAGCCGGTAATGTCATGATGTTCAATTCAGAGAATATAGGCTTGTAGGTGTCCCTGGGTCCTGCACCAACAATTATTCTGACAGCCTTTTTTTGGAGGATGAAAATGCGTTCGGCCTGTGAGGAATTGCCCCACAAGGTTATTCCGTAGGCTAAGTGTGAGTGGAACAGAGAGAAATACGACATTTTGAGGGCCGTACTGCTGATTGATTTCTTCAGTCTTCTTAGTAAAAAAAATTGGGTAGAGAGTTTTTTGATTAGATAATCGATGTGGTCATGCCATTTGAGTTTGCTGTCAAGATTAATTCCTAAAAGTTTGACAGTTCCATGAGAGATATCATTGTTCATAGAGAAAGTAATTGTTTGGGTTTTTTCTGGATTATTAAGTCCGTTAGGTATAAGCCACTCATCTACCTTGGTTTGTGTGGTGTGGTCATTTTTCAATAACGTGGCATTACTGTTGCTAGAGTGGAAGGAAGTTATATCATCCGCGAAGAGGATACAACCTGTATATGATAGAATAAGTCGTTGACATATATTATAAATAGGAGTGGTCCAAGTACGGAACCTTGAGGCACTCCTATCGTTGCCGGTTTTGTTTCGGACACTGTTCCATTGAAAGATACGTATTGTTGTCTACCCTTTAAATAAGACTCGAAAAGTTGAAGCCTTGAACCTTGTATTACGATTTTTGTTGTTCAATTTCTGTCGAACCAAAAAAGTTTGACCCATTGAAAACTTATCGATCATAGGCAATTTTCAAACGAGTTGAAACTCGTTTGAAGCGTTGAACTGTAGGCAGTCGAGTTGTCATTGTATTTTGCTTCTTATCTTAGAAATAAGTCCTTCAAATTTTTCTTCAGACATTCTCAAATTATTTTTGTATGCATCCTTGACCTCGAAAAAACGACAAGTTAGAATAATTTTGTGACGTCATATGGGGGGTTTTTCCAGTGAAAAAGTATATTTCTTATAATAAGTACAGCGTTTATATTAACTTGCTTTCATGTCTGTTTGTTCTATACAAATCGATATCAAACTAACTTTTCGATGAACGAGAGACTTGCAACTGAGCTCAGAACTGAATGGAAATGCAATATCAATTCACTTTCTTGTCTGTTTTTATCTCGTTTGTCTGTATTGATGATGATAATAGTATGGAGAAGCAATCGATTCGTAACTTACTTTCCAATGAACTAGAACTTCAGGTAGGGCCCCCATAGCGAGCAATATTGGAATGTCATCCTTTGGCGGTGATATTTTTTTCCTTTCTATATATGATCGAGTCCTAGGACCCATGAATGCGTCAGGCCTCAGTGGAAGGCTTCCCAGAGACCACTAAATAGGAGGGGTCCAGAATTGAACATTAATGAAATATATATGACTTGGCCCTCAATACGACTCCTAAAATATAATCAGAGGTCTCAGACCTCAGTGACTATCTCCAGAGACTGCTGAGGAGCCCAGGCGGGGCCTCCCAATATGGAACATTAGTGAAATGTCAACCTACAGCAGCATTTTTTCCATATATGGTTGAGCCCCCAATATGACTTCTACAACATATTCAATAATCAAGACCTCCGTGATAGTTTCCAGAGACTGCTAAACATTGAAAGTCATTCCTTAGTCAGCAGCCACTCCAGATCTGTTTCCAAGTGCGAAAGAACAGCATATATGCCAAGAATTCCCTCGATGCAAAGAAACTTGATGTCGAAAAATTATATACACCAGACAAACTAGCAATGTAATTTGATGTTTTGCTTTTCAGTTTTTGTCAGCAGGATTTTTGTTAGAAAGATTTTATACAGAATTCAGTCATGGAAAGTTACTGAAAGTACTGAAATGGTTCCAGAATTCCGAGGAAGAGTGTTCCAGGTACTCAAAAGTCAGTAATTAATGATTAGTAGTTTTGATATTCCCAGATTAATCTTTCCTCCGCATTCAGAACTCATGTAAATCATAAATTACCCAATTACACCCGAATGGTTGACAGAAAAAAAGAAATGGAGGGCCACAAATTGGTGTTCCAATGAAATACTTCACATAATCAATTTTCTCATGAAAAAGCCGCCCTTTTCATTGCAGGTTGAGAGGGTTTCTCTGATAACTGCAGTTGTCTGGGAATTCAGCCTTCCAATTCATTTCAAATACTCAATTTTTTATTGATGGGAATTACGATCAAATTCCATTCGCTTGAGATATATAAGCCCGTATTTTCTCCGATGTTATTGTCAACGGCTTTCGGAAGCCTTACTTGTACCATAATTTAAAGTTGAATTATGTTATTCATTGACTCAAGAAACGTTTGAGACAAGAGCGCGAAAAAAGATGCGATTAGCTTTTTGTTCGTCTGATTACTTCCCGACCAACCATTCCAACGAAGAAATGTTATCGGATTTTATGAAGTTGGCGTTTTGTGAGGAAGTTTGTAACCGTTATCGGGTTTGGGAGAAACCGCATCGAACATTGATTGAGTTTATTTTGATAACTGATCGGAACTTTGGGACAAATATTTATAAACTGATTGAGTACAATTATTCTTTGTTTAGACACAAATTCCAGACACACGAAACACAGCAACAATTTGTGTTTCCACTACTTATTTTTTTTTCTTTTTTCACAAAATTTCGTTGTCATTCTTTCCGTTTCAATTTTTTTATTTTTGGAGCACTTGTCGACATCCGATTGAGCTGAAATTTGGGAGGTGTTCATAACTTCGGTGACAATGCAATATGAAATTTTTGTTACAGTAAAAAAGAAAATGGCGGCTCCAAGATCGCCGAGTTTCGTAATTATGGTACGATTCGATTCAAAATTGGTATGTGAAGGTTTTCGAGGACGGAAATTGTGATTTTCTTGTCAAAATTCGAGATGGCGGCTCCAATGTGGCGAACAAGTTTTGTGATTAGGGTACGATTCGATTCAAAATTGGGATGTGGGGGTTCTCGGGGACGAAAAATGTGAATTATTTGTCAAAATAGAAAAATTCAAAATGGTGGCTTCAAGATGGTGGACAAGTTTTGTGATTATGGTATGATTTGATTCAAAATTGGTATGTGGGGGTTTTCGGGGACGGAGATTATGAATTCAGTCGGATATTATTGATTCAATTCATGAATTCAATATCGCGGCTCCAAACTGGCGGATTATGATCCGATTCTATCAAAAATTGATATGTGGGGGTTTTTCGAACTTTCAGAATTTGTCTTCAAGATGGCTGATGATGATCTCTGTGTTTATCGTCCGATTCTATTCAAAATTGGTATGTGGGGGTTCTTGGGGTCGGAGATTATGAATTCAGTCGGAGATTATTGATTTTCAGTTGAAATTCATAAATTGAAGATGGCAACTGCGAGATGGCAAATGATTTAATCTTCAGATGGTCTCCTCATCAAAGGACTAGATAGCTTAGAACTTACAGTAAAAAAGGCCTCATAATAACGATGCTTCATCAAAAATGCATAGATTGAGGCGTACTTGAATGCTTAAAGCACAAAAAGAAATAATTAATAAAAAAAAAATTTATTCAAATGCACTAAAAAGAAAAAAAAATATTACCTTGGATGTGTGACGTGGGGTATTCCGTGAGTTATAGATTCAAAATCTTGTCGCTTTTGTATTCGACTTTGAGAACTTTGCACGACAAGCTTTTGAATCTATAACTCATGGAATAACCTACGTCACACATCCAAAGCAATTATTTTTTACTTTTTAGTGCATTTGAATAAAAGCTTGTTTTAAAAAAGTTAACATAGATTTGTCAAACATCTGGAGTAACAGTCTATTCGGTGTATAAACTGTTATTCCATTGGAATTCCGCTATTTCCAGGTACTATTACTTCTATTGTGACTACAGTTTTCTGGAAAATCTGCTCAAAAAATAATTTCCGTTGCTCTCGTTGTTCCTTCTGCTCTTGTTTTTCTCTTTCTCATCGTTCCTCCTTCTTCTGGCGACGTTCCTCTTCCTCTTGTTTCCTTTTTTTCCATCGTTCCTTCTTCTCTCATTTTTCCTACAATCGACGTTTCTCTTTCTCCTGTTTTCCTTCCAGTCAACGTTTCTCCTCCTCTTGTTTTTTTTTCTCGTTCCCTCTCCTGTTGTTTTTATGTCTGTCTCTGTTCTTCTCCACGCCAAACTGCTGCGTCATCATCTCCATCATCGCCTCCCAGTCATCGTGTATTCCTCGTGTTCACCATGAATTATCCTCGAAGAGTCCCTAAAATCCTGACTACTGACACCAACTGTTACGAACTTGGGTCTATTCTTATAAAAAATACTCGACCGATTCAATGTCCGTTTATTATACTTCAAAAACACAATTATGCTCTCGGACAATAAAAATACCAAAGCGGAGTTCACTACTTAAATGTACCGCGTACCGCACTGCACTAAATTCACCTTGAACTCGCTATGAATGTACTACTACTACTTGATTCTCAGCTTCTTGGAATTTGCGACGCTTTGGTTGGGGAATCTGGGTCAACGATCACTTCCGACCTGAACAACAAAGTGGCGTACTGTACATATATTCGTAACAATATTATACATAGAACGACTATTCGAAATACCCTTATAATATAATATAAATTTCCTGATCGATTTGATTTTTTAATCAGATCATTTCAATTGGGTAATATTACCTATTTCGATATGTTATACTGGGATATGAAAATGGTAGTGTACCGTGACCAGAAAAAAGCAAGAAAATCTTTTTGTTTGACAAGCAGTGATTTTCATAGTATTTCTGTCAAAATGGATAATACATATTTCTAATGCAGACATTTAAATTTTTTATAGAAACTTGTTTTTTTCCGAAAACCAGACTATTTTGGTATCTGAATATGATACATCATTTGATAGATTTTTTTTCGGGATATTCGATAATATACCATTTAAAAAAATTTACTCTGCACTATTTTTGTATCTATCAGAAAAATCACAAATTTTGAACGACCCTGTATAATGGAGAAAAATTTCTCTCAGACATAACTAATGCACAGAATATTGGTAAACTACATCCGAAATTTCAGCTTTGTACGAGTCCAAATACCGCAGTTATAAACATTTAATTGAAGCTATGTTTTGCACATAAAATAAGGAAATCAATGCATTTTACGAAAAGTATTATACAAAAATGATCGTAAAGCAATCGCATAGCAAAACATGCAACAATATACAGGGTATTTTATTAAAAATATCAGAATTGTTGCTACTTTAGATCGATATAGCAAAACTAATAACTCAAGACACCAAATTTCCAAAATTATACTGTGTTCCGTTCTCCATAATAGGGACACCCATCGACTTTGGGACACCCCGTATATATATATATATATATATATATATATATATATATATATATATATATATATATATATATATATATATATATATATATATATATATATATATATTGTTATGTTATGTTATGCCAGTTAAAGGTTTAAAAGGAAAAAACCCAAAAAAAAGAATAATTACTAAATAGTTATTAGTTCCAAGAGATTTTTTTTGAATAACTTTTGAAGTTCTATTTATTTATAAGCCTTTGTATAATATGGATAGATGAAAATGTCGAAATAATATAAAACAATCAATTTCATACACTGTCATAATGATCATAAACCATAATTGGAAAAAAGCCAACAAAAAGTCTAAATTTTACAAAATTTCATGTACAAAAAGTAATCAACACATTTATAGACTTAAAACACACTGTACATGAAATTGTAGCTAACTAAAAGTAGCCAATGAGAGAACAGCAAACGTGTTTATGAAAGATAGCCAATCAGAGAATAGATGGTCAGGTGTAAAGTTAGAAATTGTGAGAGAATACAACGAGAGGGTATCATAAGCAATTATTATTAGAATTTGTAAATAGTAATAAGTATGGAAAAATAGTTGGATATATAAATTGAGTAAGATAAACCTGAACAGTGAAATGTGACAATTTAGTGCGCGAATTCAAAAATTCAAATAGGAAAACAACAGGAAAAAGATGTATCTAAGCGACAGAAAACAAAGCCTCGAGGAAGATGAAAAAATATTTCCAAGCAGGTAGCACGCACAAATTTTACTAATAAAAAAATGGAATAATTTCATCATTTGGGAAACAAAAACAAATATTACCTTAATGATATAATATAACCACGGATCCTGATGCTGATTTCCACATCTATATAGTTCCTGATACTGGTATTGCAGTCCTGACAGCGAATGAAGAGAGGAGACATCCTGTTTCATGGTATAGTTTGAACACCAACAGTTCCAACCAGGTATGAAAACTTTCATAGTGTATTTCCGGTCCAGAACTATTTCACAAATAACCAATTGCACATTCGAAGAACGCTATTTCACTTTACTTTGAACAATAACAGAAAATTTTACATTCACGAAAAGTGAGGTTCTGTTATCTATCCATGATCTGATTTATTATTATTATTCGTGAATATTTGTTTGATTCACTCTAGTATAAGTTATTTCTCGTAGGCCAGGTAATTTTAAGTCTTCCTGAATAAAGGAGATAATTGTTTTTGATATTTGGTTGTTTATTTTCTCACAATGATTAACTAACATAACAAAGATCATTCAATAAACTGAAGTTAGTCACCAGTGGCAGTGTATCTATTGCTTTGAACCGGCCACCTTTTGAGATAAGAGCGTACCAACTGTTGTCTAGCCGTGGCAAGGAAAATAATAATTGTTGGTAGCGTGACGAGAGAACAGTGACGTTCGCTGGCAATTATTATTACAGGGGCAGAAATATCTATTTATATCATATCAATTCTGGCTCATAAGAATAGAAAAAACTATTAGATTCATTCATTATATAAAAAACAATTTATATATTTTTCAATTTATCAAAACATAACAATTTGACACCCAAAACGTGGGAAAACAAAAATTACAATATTATATATTTAAAAAAATTCATCATAATATAATAATTGGGCGCCCAACGTGGGGCAAAATATTAACAAAATAATTTGTTATATATTATCATTACATAATAATTTATATATAAATATATATATATATATATATATATATTTTTTTTCCCTAGTTTCTTGGGTTATTGGATTCCACAATTATTGATACGTGTATTTGTTAAAAGACGTTTCGTCCCGGGCCTGGGACTTCTTCAGTTTTATTTATTTCATAATTCTCTATAATAAACAATAACAATTTTCAGATTTTTTTTGTGACAAGAACAATTTTGTTATTTTGTATGAAAACATATCATCATTGATATGGGTACTACCTGAGTGATGTGTAGCGGTCAATTTATATTAAAGAGTTTTCCTATTTTTGAATTTTTCCACATAATGGAGTCCTATCAACATGTTTCTTGTTCTATAAGGAGGTCGGTAGTCGCGATTGGGCTGATTCAAGACATGCGCGTTTGTGGTGTCGGTATTCAGAATTTGCAGATTGTTTCAATGGGGGAGATAGGATCAACATTTAGGTTTAGTTTGACATTGATATTTTCCGTTCGTTTTAACGAACGGAAAATATCAATGTCAAACTAAACCTAAATGTTGATCCTATCTCCCCCATTGAAACAATCTGCAAATTCTGAATACCGACACCACAAGCGATGTCTAATCAGCGCAATGCGACTACCGTCCTATAGAACAGAAACATGTTGATAGACTCATTATGTGAAAAATTCCAAAATAGAAAACTCTTTAATATAAATTGACCGCTACAATCACTAGGTATACCATATCAATGATGATATGTTTCATACAAAATAACAAAAGTTCTGACAAAAAAATCTGAAAATTGTATTGTTTATTATAGAGAATTATGAAATAAATAAAACTGAAGAAGTCCCAGATATATATATATATATATATATATATATATATATATATATATATATTGTAATGTTAGGAAAGACCAAAAAAATATACAGGAAGGATTCAAGAAAATATTAAAATATATATATATATATATATATATATATATATATATATATATATATATTGTAATGTTAGGAAAGACCAGTAATATATTTTAAAGGTGAAAAAGAAATAATTTCTCAAAATACCCACATAAATTATAAATATTTAATAGTTAGTAGTTCATGAGATATTGTTTCGACATTTTTTTGAGATTATATTTCCTTTATGAAGCCTCTGTATAACATTGATAGGTAAATATATGCAGATGGAATGGAATCATTTTCCTGCATTTTCAAAAATGATTACAACACATGATTGTTTGAAATACAACAAAAAGTCTAGATTTACAAAATTATTTTGGATTAAATGTGATCTACAAAATTATAAGGTTGAAACATACAGTATATGAAATTGCATCTAACTAAAATAGCCAATGGGAGAACAAGAAACTTCTTGATGACAATAGCCAATCAGGGAACAGAGATGGTGCGATAAAAGATTTGAAATTGTGGAAAAGTAAGAACACAGAAACGTCAAAGATAATTATGATCAAATATTGTATTTAGTTTAGAAGAAATGTAAAATATGTTAGTTAATAAGTTTTCTCAAATAATACCAAATTAGTGAAAGTGCGACAAGAATGTGCGCGATTTTGAAAATTCAAATTAAAAGACAAAACAGAAATGGTATCCAGGTGAGGAAAAAAACAAAGCGAGGAAGAGATTGAAATAAAATTTTAGAAAGAAGCCACATACAAAATTTGAGAGAAAAGAAATTGAGGATTTTCACTAATGATAAGGTAGTTATTCCAACAATAACAAACCAATTCAACCACTGGATCATTTCGACACAGAATAAATAAGGATAAAAGAAGATTACCTTTTTTGTCCTCCACATGAAAACTTGTCCGAACTGATTTCGGGGATTTTGGATGGAAATTGAGGATTTTCACTAATGATAAGGTAGTTATTCCAACAATAACAAACCAATTCAACCACTGGATCATTTCGACACAGAATAAATGAGGATAAAAGAAGATTACCTTTTTTGTCCTCCACATGAAAACTTGTCCGAACTGATTTCGGGGATTTTGGATGGTTCCTTTGCAATGGAGAGTTCCTGAGAATGGTGGATGAAATAGGAATTCAGATTATGGTCAGGTAATGCATCAGCGACATTCCAGCTCCAGGTATAAACTCTTTCAGTGCACATCACAAACTGAATCACTTCACAAAGTAACTCGTATATCTGAAGAACTTCATATAATTTGGTATTGAACTATAAAAGAATTCTTCCAACTCAAGAGAAAAAAGTGAGGTTCTATTCACAGTATCCATCACTGTTTTTCCTTATTTTATGAAAATTTGTCAATTGCTCATAGTTATAAGTTATCTATCGCAGGCCAGGTTAATATAAGTTTTCCTGAATAAAGGAAATAATTGTTTTTGATAATTTCTGGTTTACTTTCCGCAATGATATGCTAATATCTCTCCTAGAAACACTGAACTGAAATAGTTCGGATGACATCAAGACAGGCAGTGGCTCTTTTGCCAGTACCGGTTCCTGAGGCGAAGGCGTTCCAACTGAGTTAAGTCGTGGTAAGGAAAGGAATTACAAAGAGTAAAAATAATAAGAATTTCACATATATTCAATAAAATTGTTATGGTAATGGCTGGAAGAAATAATTTTACAAAACATAAATATAAAAAGAAATTATTATATTCTACCCAATCATAACAAATTGACATCCAAGTAAGGGCAAAATAACAATCATTATTTCATCACAATTTGACAACCAACATAAAGGCAAAGAAGGTAGAGAAAATATTCGTATTCATAATAATAATAAATTGAATAATCAACAAAACAACCCATCATTACAATTGGCTTCCAACGCGGAGCGAAAATAATTATCATATCAAATCATAACAACAATAAATCATCTTTCAAATTCATTACAATATATATATATATATAAATATATATATATATATATATATATATATATATATATATATATATATATATATATCTTATGAATATTCAGAATATATTCTTCTTTTGGGGATATTTAGGGAATATTCCAGGAATATACGGTGCTGTTGGGAAAAATATTTTTCTTGTCAAATTTTGGTAAACCATTTGAAAGTATCGCGAATCCAATGGCATAGTCATGTTTCATTTTACAAAATAGCTAACCAATTATTTGGGTTTTGGAGAAAAAAAAAGGAGGTCTTGAAATTTCGAATTTCAAAGCTCCATCATTCCGGCAGAAAATCGTTGAAATCGGACAATGAATAATTCTTGTAACGAGGGGTCACGCTCTCAAATTGGTCACCCTGTATGTTTCCCTGTATGTTTTTCATCATCCAAAAGTTTCCTTAGAATATTAGAATCAGTCAGTAAAGCTAGTAGATCAATTTGATTCCACTTCTTCCACTTTTGTTGAGTTGTTCTCGAAACTAGCCCATTGGCATAAATTGATTTCAATTCATAATAACAATGAATTTCCATTTCCATTCAATGTATATTATTTCCATGTATTTTTGAATTCCATTGTGATCGGTTTCTGAAACCACACATGGATCTCAATTTAAAGTCACATTTTGTTTGTCAATGACTCGGAAAACGTTGAGGACAATAGTTCCAAAATGGATACGATAACCTCATTGTTCGTCTGATTACTTTGCGACCGCCCGATTCAGCGAAGAAATGTAATTAAATTTCATGAAGTCGGCGTTGTGTAAAAAAGTCGGAATTGTTCGTAACTATTACGGAGTTTTGGAAGAATCGCGTGGAACGTTGATTAGATTCGGTTTGATAAGTGGTCGCAACTTTGGCGGAGTTTCCACCAACACACAAATCTTTCTACACGGATTAGGTTCAACTAATCTTCCCGGGGGAGTTGGTCGTTGCGATTAGCCAGAGACCGATAGCCGACCTGGGAAGGTGCCAGTGGGGATGTGTGGTATCTGGAGAACGGTATACATCTTCGTGTGCAGGATGTTGCAGTTTTCGATTATGGCTATTTTCTGCTAAGAATACAGTGGGTTTGTTACGAGGTGAGAAACTCACTACACCAATACATAAAAACTTTTTAACAACAAATTAAACCGACGAAATACGGAACTGAAAAGTAAAAAATAAAATGAACCTTCTCAGTCTCAATAACTAAGCTCCTAAACTAATGTAAGTAACTAATTTTGAGTCGGCGCCAAACAAACAGGCAAATGAATTAGATAAGGCACAAAATGATGGCATCGAGTTGCGCGGTGACATTCTGATAATTTTTTTGAAGTAATTTAATGATCTTCGTTGATTGTTCGTTCGGCGCCGACTCAAAATTAGTTAGTAACATTAGTTAAGGAGCTCAGTTATTGAGACTAAGAAGGTTCATATTATTTTTTACTTTTCAGTATCGTATTACGCGGGTTCTGTCATTGTCAACTACATATGTGTGCCAATGTTCACAAGTGAAAAATCAATTATTCTCTATTTTCCTACCCGTAAGGGTAGATAATTCCATTTGAGATCCAAATATGATCAACCATGAGGTATAACCCATCTAATAAAGGAAGAATCATCCAAATTAAAGAACCCAGTACAAAGTTATGCCTGATAAAATCGGTTAACGGACCAGAATTCAGAGGGTGAGTGATCGATATCCTTCATGTTGTAACCCTTAGGGCTGGATTTCATCTCTAAAATTCGAATGAGACCAACTGCAAAGTACACCCTATCCACTGAAAAAAGAATTATCGAAATCGGACGTCTCAGTAAAAAGTTATGCGTGATCATACATAAAAAAAATATACGCGTCGAATAGAGAACCTCCTCTTTTTTGGTTTCGTCGGTTGAAAAGGGAATCCAATGAGTGATCAAGTGATGGTTTTTTGTTATTAATAATAATCTGTAGTGTTAGCATCCTTCAATTAGAAATAGGTTTCGAGGTAGCGGGAAAAGGACACAATGAGTAGTCTGAATATCAAATTGCCGACGTTTCGAACGTTTATTTGGCGTCTTTATCAAGGCTGAAAATACATGAAATGTTTAATATATCATGTTTATGAAAACTTGATTGTTAAAAGTTAACACACAAGGTAACAGAAATATGGTAAAAAACAACAAACAACTATCACCAAATGGTCACCACATTTATAATAAAATATAACAAGATACGAGAAGTGACATGAACCATTAATTAAAATAATAGCAAATGAAAGCAAATAAAAATCTACCTTTTTAATGGGTCAGACGAAATTGTTTTCCAATACATCGATTATTTCACTGAGAATCCACATTTTCTGGAACACTATGGTCGGAAATAGAATTCGTATGGATAGTACGGAGATGAGCAACAAATAGATTTCTTTATTTATAAAAACTTACAACTATTTAAAATCTCAAAGAAAAAAAAACACAAAAAGCAACAACAGATGATCGGCACGTATTGTCCCGTAGTACGGTATTCTCGAACGAGAACACCTGGAATTAGACGGGCCTTTCTTTAGTCTGGTTTATTGCGGAAAAAATGGTTTATATTTATTTAAAAGATGGTTGTAGCAAACGCTCAATCTATCTGTATCCGTTCTCATGTTCACGGTATCGTTCTGGAATATTTGGACCATTTCGCTGATGTTTCTCTTATAGTGATTATTTTCTCTGTCCACGATTTTGACTTCTTCAAAATTGAATTCATGTCTCTCAGTGAAATGATGTAGTGCTAGTGCCGTTTTATTGGATTTGTCTTTATTTTTTTCCCTGCAGTCAGTCTTCAGATATTGTTTAGTCATTCCAATGTAAAAATTTTCGCAGTTGTGGCAGTTTATTTTATATACTAATTTGGAGCAATCGGAAGTTGGTGTTTTGTCTTTCAGTCTTGTAAATATGGTTTTGATTTGATTTATAGGATAAAATGCTATTTTGATATCATAAGGGTTATAGGTTTTCAAACAATTCATTATTTTTTAGGATAATCCTCTTATGTATGGGAACTCATAGAAAGGAATACCGATATTGTTGGCTCTATTAGCTTGATATATTGAATCTGCATTATATTCGTTTATAATTCTGTTGACTAAAGGAATTGGATAATTATTGTCTTTTAGTAATTTTTTAACTTTGGTTTCATTATCTTTCTGATAGTCTGTACTGCTCAGGTGATGGAATCTGTAAAGTAGATTTTCAACTGTGCTGATCTTGTGTTGTAAAGGGTGATTCGAAAAAAAATTCAGAAGTCTACCCGAGGTTGTGGGTTTTGCATACCAATTTCGTCTGACCCATTGAAAAGGTAGATTTTTATTTGCTTCTATTTGCTATTATTTTAATCAATGGTTTATGTCACTTGTCGTATCTTGTTATATTTTATTATATATGTGGTGACCATTTGGTGATAGTTGTTTGTTGTTTTTTACCATATTTCTGTTCCCTTGTGTGTTAACTTTTAACAATAATGTTTTTATAAACATGATATATTAAACATTTCATGTATTTTCAGCCTTGATAAAGACGCCAAATAAACGTCGAAACGTCGGCAATTTGATATTCAGACTACTCATTGTGTCCTATTCCCGCTACCTCGAAACCTATTGATAATAATAATCATAGGAAGGAATTTGCGGCATTGCAGACAAACTTTCAAATTTAAAAAAAAAAACATTTTCAAGCAGGATTCGAACCCACGACCTCAAGATTACTAGTCTTATGCTCTACCAACTGAGCTATTGAAGACCCTGCATTCAACATCTGCATTTCGCGATATCGTTTTTTTCCCAGAATGTATTGATAGTTGTTGAAACATGGAAAGTGCAAATATGAAATCTAAAATCTACGTGTGTTGTCAATGATCATCAAGAACAGATTTTTCAAACGGCTCTGATTTCCGACCACTGAAAACGGGATTATTTTTGCCAAATCTAATTACAAGAGTGATAATTTTCAATGTATGTGAATATATAGAAAATAGTAAGTAATTTGTGGGTTCGAATCCTGCTCGAAATGGTGTTTTTTCTGGAATTTAAAAATTTGTCTGCAATGCCACAAATTACTTACCATTTCCTATATATTCACAGAGATTAAAAATTATCACTCCAATAATAATTATATTCAGCATTTCAGATACACTTGGTATGAACGTTATATTAATTGGAAAATTAAAAGTATTTAAAAAAATTACCTTAGTATATGGACCTGCAAAGGGAAAATCAAAACAAGCAGACATAAATGTAATAAATAGATACATAGCTAGAAACGTCTATGGGCATCACACATTATTCAGTTTGTAGTATTGCCATTTCAAAATACCTACTGACTGTAATTTCATTCATAAAAAGACATGTTTCAATTCTATCATGGAATGTTCTATTACTCCTGACTTGTTCCTCCTCCATTTGGTAGTTTATTGTTGGGAGTACTAGCATTGATAATTTGACATTTGGTGCTAAGGGAGTGATGATTGTGTTTTGATGCTGTTTTCGAATATAATTCAGTTATTCCTTATGATTATGATACATTTAAAAATGAAGACGGAAGGCGCTGTATCTTTATATCGGAAAATAAGTGCTGAGAACTCTGCAAAGCTTTTTTGTCCTGCCCCAAACCATAACATTGAAACTAAGATGAGAATAGAGCAAAATACTTGTATATAAGTAGGCCAGATTCATCCAAACTGGATTTTTGTTCAAGAGTCGAAGGCCGAAAGTTGAAAGTCGAGAGTCGAGAGAGTCTAGAGAGTCCAGAGAGTTGAGAGTCGAAAATCGAGAGTCGAGAGTCAAAAGTCCAAAGTCCAAAGTTGAATGTCGAAAGTTGAATATTGAATATTGAAAGATGGAAGTGGGATAAAATACACTGTTCAATTTTTTTTCTCAAATTACAATTGTTTTCCAATACAACATATAAGTATAAATATGAATCAGGGTATTGCCAATACAAAACATAATACAATTCGAGTAATTCACCAAGACATGTGGGGAAACGTACTAAGATAAGTCGTGATTTTACAATCTCCATGTAGTAACCGTAACGTATTGTAATTTTACCGAACTGTTGGTCAGTTTCCAATCAAAAGTTTTTAAAATTTAAAAACATTGTTTGTGACTTGATTTACTACATTTTTTTAAGAAGTTACAAGAATATATTAAAATGTAAATAACTCTGAAGCATTAAAACTTCACAAATATTTCAGTATTTCCACAACTCCGACTTGAGAAATATATAATGTTGTAAAGTTTCACTGAAAAAAATATTTCTCTTGAGCGTTTTATAATTTTACCGAACTGTTGGTCGGTTTGTAGTCAAAAGATCTCAAAATTTTCAAACATTGTTTGTGATTTGGTTCACTACAATTTTTTGTAAAGTTACAGAAATATATTAGAACTGAAATTACTCTGAAGTCATTGAAAATTCACAAATATTTTTAGTATTTTCACTACTCCGACTTGAAAAATACAAAATGTATTGTATTTTCACAAAAAAAAAATTTTTATGCGCTCTGTAATTTTAAGAACTGGTGGTCGGTTTCCACTCGAAAGTTTTTAAAATTCACAAACATTGTTTGTGATTTGATTCTCTACCTAGATTAACGCATCAAAAGTTGCTAGCCACTGCGTGTTGGAACTCTGACAACGCTGCGATTTCGTTACTAAAAATTACTGTTTAGGGTTACTTGATATGGTGAAGCGTTTGGTTATTTAATAGTCCAACTTTTAAATAATAATTTTTTTATAATTCGCATTGTTTATACTTGTGTTAATGAAAAATCACCTATTTGAATAGGGATAAGTTGATAATACTTGTGAGACTATTTCTAAAGTAACTGGAAGGAGTTATCAGTCAAAATCAAAGGCCATCTGTTAAAGGTTGAAGGAACAATAATTGTTGGTAGGTAATTCAATAATAATTAATTTTCTATTTGATATCAGTAATTATTCATGGTACTCGAATCTGTAGTCATCTGACCATTTGTTCGCTTCATTCATCAATTTTTAATAGAACCAAATTGTATAGTAAATTTATGTTGCAATATACTGAAATTACAAAACATTTTCAATCGAATTTTTTTAACAAAATAACAACACCTGTCTTCAAATTTCTGATAGATGTTTAGTAAAAATGCAATAAATATGTTGTAGTTTTTTTAAACTAAGTTGAATTAAACTGTGTAGTACATGTACAATGCAGCATACTGAAATTACAAAACATTTTCAATCAAATTAGTTTAATGAAATTTCAACATTTGTATTGTAATTTTACTAAACAATTCTCCATAGAACTTTAGTAAATTTCAACGAATGTTTTTGTAATTTTACTGAATGTTGGAATAAGTCGTATAGTCGATTTACAAAACTGAATTTTATTATTACTATATTGTTATATAATATAATAATACATATTTTCAACAATATAAATGAAAATACAGATGAGGATATATGAAAGCTGGATACATACATAGCCACAAAAGGGAATCCTTGTCCGTGGCATAGTCTATTCAAGATTACAATCCAAAAAAGTTAAGAGAATATATACATATACACATACATACATACATACCATACAATACATAGCATACAATACATTCCATACAATACATACCATACAATACATACCATACAATACATATACATACACACATATACAACATATAAGTATTTCTTTAGAAGGAATGGAATGAATTTTCGGATACTTTCAAATGAATGAATGGATAATGAGCACACTCTGCTAGTATAATTTGTGCGATATAAATAATATATACATTAGAGAATTAATTAAAAAATTTCTTGGAAAAGGGATGATAATTGTTCAAGTAGTAATTTTAATTATTGATTAACTTTGGAATGAATGAGATGGTGTATAAGTTATCGCGGCGTGGAATGCAACGATTTCTTGAGTTCCTGTTTGTATTTCCAGGTTTGGGCTGAGGTAGCAAAATGACCGATGAAAAATTGTTTTTTCTGGCTTTGTGATTTCAACTGACATGAGTTTTATGTCGGGTGCGATATATGTGATCAATCTCATCTAAGCAATTTCCTGTTTCGTGAATAATTGTCAGAATTGTTGGGGAGAACAGTTGTTCGATGTCGAGTATTTGTGATTCATCGTAGAGTTAATCTGTAGGGTGAGTATGAGGTTTTCTCATGATAATTTCCAATATACAGTGAGTCTGTTGTTGGCTACATGTGGAAATCTTTTTTATTATTAATTTTACGAAAAAAGGTATTCTTCATAAAATGCCTGGTCAAAAAGTCAAGATGCAACCATCAGATATTAAATTCTATCAATCTTATACGAGGTATGTCAAACAATATGTATTTTACTCACTTGAAGTTGACTCAATCAACACGTAACATATGGACCATGCATAGGCAAACAGCACATTATTAATCCCACCGTTAGTACTTGTAACGAAGTTACTATTTTTCCGCTATATTTATCAGCCAAAAGCTCCCTGTAAGGAATTGAAATCCTCTTGACAGTAATAATAGGTCTAGAAATACCATTCGTGTTCGTGATAAGTCTGTGGATTACATCTATCCTAATGAACAGACTGAACGCCTTCTGGAAATCACGCGAATAACGCGAGGCGTAGCTGAAATAGCACGCACGAGTATAACCTGCGCCGGCTATCAGCTCTCAAGAAAATATTTTATAAAACAAGCGGGGCTATGTTCAAACGCCGACGAGAGAATGCAGTCATCCGATAGGAGCCCCAGCCAGCAGTCCAGTCGAGCCAAAAGCACACGCTACCGAGCTGACGTCACATCACGAGGATTCCCACTCAGGAGAATTCCACAAGCAGGGAGCGTAAACATATTCAGTCATCCGCTAGAAGCCACCGGGAACAGTTGAGTGGAGACAGAGGCGCACGCCGCAAGCTGACGTCACAGCACAAAGGATTTTACAAGCTGGGTAATTATTCTGTGAAAGTATAATTTGTATCGCAATCCACAAAACGGCGCGCGCATATAAGTCGGTCGTGAGGTATTCGCAAAAGAGGGGGAAACCGGCTGTAGTTCCGTTTCGACATATTTCTAGGATTGAGTAGCTTGCCAAGCCCAGCAGAAGCAGTCACGCGTCCGACTAGTATCCAGAGTGTGAGCCAAAGACCGAAGCAGTCCACGACCGTCCCGGGCCTTGCCGAAGCAGTGAGATCGGAAGTTTGGGTAAATATGTTGTATCAGGTAAAAGACATCAGGAAATGTTTGTAAGTACCACAGATGCGATGTGCGCATGATTGCAAGAGGCACATATGCATTTCAATGCTGCGCTGGTAATTTCTGCATACGAGTCCGTACGATACATCCCTCCACCGCAAGAGCTTTTGGTTGCTAAGTTTACCCCGCTTGCTTGAAAACACCCTCCCCGCTTTCTCTGTATATAGTGCTTGCCACGTGTTTATTTGTTGTGATAACTTGAGGCCGCCGTCAGCCGCCCTTCCTGTATTTTTTTATTTTTAATATACCTGCTTATCCTGTTTTTAGTATTCTTTCATTTACTATCTTAGTGCGCAGTCGCCACCCAGGTCCGAAACCCAGTTAAAGGCAATTAAAGCCTGCCTTGCTGGCCCTGTTACAGTGTCACGACTATATTGACCCCTGGAGTGTCTTTCTTCACTGAGACTGCCCGGAGCAAAAGTGGCCTTTTCCACTATGAATCAAAAGGTGGCGCCCGAGGTAAGACCGAGAACAGTGATAAGCGCCAAAGTTTGATAGGCGGGGTAGAGACCCCTTCACATACTAAAATTGAGGAGTTTATGAAAAACGAGGAGGAGCTAGAGCAGGATATCACAGATATTGTGAAAAAAATTAAAGTGATTGACCATCTAGTTTGACAAATATAATCAAAACAACTCTCGTTATTCAAAATAGTCCACGGTAACGCGCACAGCCTGAAGGGGGTGGGGTCGTAGAGAAATGCGGATTGTGCCAGGGGACTTTTTAAAGGAGGACGGGAGACCATTTGAGGGTCTGAACGCGAAAAAAAACTCCTTCTCCTAGTTGACCCCATCGATTTTAACGATGCCCCCCCCCCCAAAAGTTCAAAAAAAGTAATACAAAAAAATCCATTGAAGTTTTATCGAAAAATGATATTTTTTTCCCATGACGTATAATTTCTAGTGAGGGGGGGGGGAAATCTTATCGAAAAAAATTTCCAGAGTCGATTGGGGGGCAAGTGCCCCCCTTCAAAATATTTAGTTTTTCGCGTTTCGAATCAAAGAGTCTCTTGAAATTTTTCGATTCCTCCGTCGAAAATTCTATTTTTGTCTCGTGGCGGAACCACCTTAAAAATCACGTTCATATATGCAGTTGCATTAATTTATAGAATTTTTTTATTTCTCGAAACATCTCTACAATAACAACGAAAATTTCACCGTAATTATTATACATGTAATCTAGAATGCTCTGACAAGAAATGTCAGACAGTAAAATGTCAGACAGTAAAATGTTTGACAGTGACATTCAAAATTTCAGTTATATTTAGACAAGAAATGTCAGACAGTAAAATGTTTGACAGTGACATTCAAAATATCAGTTATATTTAGCGAAATTTGGTGGGAAGTATTATAAAATTTGGTAGAAATGCCAGCAACATTGAGTACTGAAAATAAAATTGAAATTGTGTTAATTGTGGGTAAGAATTATAAAACTTATCGTGAAGCTGCAGCAATTTCCAAAACCCAGAGAAAAATCTTCACTATGTCACAGTAAGGAAATCATTAACAAAATATAAGACTTCTGGAGATGTAAAAAATAAATTTAGCAACAAACATTAACAACAAATTGCCAATGACGACATGGAATTTGAAGTAATTATTTCAGCAATCGAACATCCAGAAATATCCTTGCGAGAAAGGGCAGCTTCGATGCAAAATCCTATTTACAAAGATACGGTTTCTATTTTTTTTAAAAGAACAAGTTTCACCCACACAAGCCCCGATTTATTCATTCCTCAAGACCAGGAGATCATGATAGACGATTTGAATTCTGTTGTAAAATCCAAGGAATGTTAGAAGATAACCCATTTATGGCAAGACATATTCTTTTTTCCGATGAATTAACATTTACATCAAATGGAACAGTCTCTGGACAAATCTGCCGTTGGTGGAGTGATACTAATCCAAATTTTACCATCAAAACTCGGGACAAGTATGCATTAAAAACAAATGTGTGGTGTGGAATTTACCGAAATAAAATAATTGGACTTTTTTTTCATGAATCTTTGAATGGGACCGTTATTTGCTCTTTTTAGAGAATGAATCAGACGATTTTCCTGATGATGATCCCCTCCTTCAACGTCAACAAATATGGTTTCAACAGGATGGTGCCACATGCCACAGTAGGTTAGGTATAAGGCAATACTTTGAAAATCGTTTCAATGGAAGAGTTATTCATCGGTTTTCTGAAATTTTTTGGCCTTCTCGGTCTCCCGATTTGACGCCACTCGATTTTTTCTTGTAAGGTTACCTAAAGGTGTATCTTCAAAGGCCATTGGGAAAGAATTATTACAGAATGCCTTCAGAGTATCACTCCGGCTCTGGTTAAAAAAGTATCGAAAAACTTTCGTGATAGAACAAATACCTGTATTGAAAGAGAAGGCGGAAATGTTGAGGCGTTGGTGAATTGAAGTAGCTAATAATGTTCGTCAAATTATTACTACAAAATGAATTATTATGGTATTATTAATTTTAATGCATCGCTGAAATGTTACAAGACAGACAGTAACTAATTAAAAGGTTATCAACTGTTCACTGTTCGTTAGATTTCTAATGAATTTTGTTTTGTGAAAATTTGTTTATTAATTTATAAATGGAACGGAAAGGTTAACATGTTTGTAATAAATAAAAATGATAATTTGAGAAAAATTTATGAAAAAAGAATTTTTTCAATCTGAAGGATGTAATTGCATAGTTTTTACTTCCGAACAACTTTTCACAATAACAATTTTCGACATTGTGAAATATAAAGTTACTTTACTCTTGAGTAAAATTCATATTTTTTGACATACCATAAAAAAGTTTCCCATATGTAGCCAACTTAAGCGCACTCACTGTATATTTCTGAATAATTTTTAGTTGTTTGATATGTGTTTTTAGTGCACTCCCCCAAGCAATGATTCCATATCTCAGGTGACTCTCTACTAAGGAGTGATATATCATTATCAGCTGATCATACGTGAGTTTTCCAACAAGAAATTTGAATTATGGCAACAAGCAGCAAACCTTTTTGGCAACAAAGTTTGTATGTGTATCCTATTTTGGGAAGCTGTCAATGTATATACCAAGATATTTTGTATTTTCAACAGATTGTATATTGGTAATAGAATGTTCCGTGGATACGTCGATAACACTGTACGTCGGTGAGTGTTTATGCGTTAGAACTTCCAACTTTTTTTTGTAAAATCACAGTGTATAACTCCTGACGCGCGTACCTACGTATCATATTCATGGTACAAATCCTTCATTCCGTGTACCGAGTTCCGCATTTGCCCTTCTGGATCAGGTATAATATAAAACCTCAACGGATCTTCCACTACCATAACGCCAATGCGTAGATCAAGGATTTGCCCTCGGCCTATAGCAGATATACAAAACTTTCAGATCAAATTTCAAATCGCGAACTCCATGAATTCCATCATAGTTCAGCGGTGAATCAGGAGGTTGGAGAATGCAATCAAACTCTCAAACAAAGGGCAAATCACCTTCATTCGGCGCTTGATTTATGAATTGAAAATTTACTCATATAAGAAACAAGCTTATTCTGAGATTGGATTATGTGGATACTATATATATATCCTCCTTCCTACCTGAACTGAATATTCCTGGAATTGAATGATAACTTTGTGGAGGTGTAATGAAGTCACGTCCACGGGGAAGTTCTCTATAGGCGTAGAAATTCCCCGAGCATTTTTTTCAATCCCGACTTTCATCTCGAGGGTCTGACTTGAATCTCGGGGGTCTGACCTTAATCTCATCTTGAAATTCAAAGAGTAATTTATTAAATACTATAACCGCAAAGTGGCAACATTGCTTTTCATTGTATTATTTTTCGGCCTTTCACATTGAGAATATTTTGATAACGCTTGGCAACGCTGTACTTCCTGGCACTCTCGGCGAACTGCCATTGTCACTATTTTGAGGAGTTCCTGAGGAAATGTTATTCTGTTTCAACATATGAGTGAAACAGAACTTGTGTCAGCATGTGTCATATTGGAATGAAGACATTTGCTAGCTGATCTTGATTTAGTTATTCTTGAATAATATGTATGTATACCGAAGCATTCCGCATACAAAAAAAAGCTATCAGAATTATAGCTGGAGCTCCATTTAACGAACATTGCCAACCCCTCTTCCAAAAATATAGAATAATGCCATTGCCCTGTGTTTACATATTCTACACCCTACTTCATATTCACAAGAACAAAATCTCTTATCCCACTCACTCAGACCTCCACAGCTACCCCACAGAAATGCAGCAAAACTCCGGCAACCAAAGGTTATGCTCGAAATGTCGAGGCGTAACACACTGGATCTAAAATTTTATAATCAATTACCACTTGATGTGACGCTTTCAAGCATAAATGCGTTCAGAAGGAGGGTGAAAGAATATCTTCTCGAAAATTTATTTTACTCTATCCAAGAATTTATGAATTGCAGATACACAAGATGATTTTACATTTATTTTTACCCTTAGCTGTAGGAATCAGAAATTCATTTTGTTTTCTCATCTATTGATGTGAGATTTTATTCTATTTTTAGACTTAAATATGTATCATCTATTGATGTTTCAATGTTTACACTTATACAATATGTAGTACTTGTACCCATTTATTCTTACGACTTGTCATAAATGTAATTCATTCCATAACATGATCAAATAGAATCTATCTATCTATCTATTAGACTAGGAGGAATCGGCGCATGAGTACCGAAAACCATTCCACCTCAATTTTTTTATACGATCCTTTTCAAATTGCCCTACTGATGATATAAATGCATGTTGCCATGGGGCAACCCCGTGCCATATTGTTTTAACCGAAATTGTTTAAACAATTTCAAGGAATTGTTATTTTCCAACCGGACAAACTTTTTTTATAATCATTATTGAAATACAAATAAAAAAAGTCCTATGACTTTTCATGATAAAGTTAATATTTTTGGAGATATGAATTTTTAAAGGTTCGAAAAATCTCAAATTTGGGTACTTTTGACCCATGGAAAAAAAATAAAAAAAAAGAATAAAATATAAAAAATATTTTGTTTTTTATTCTTTATACAATAGGTAATATCCTTAATTGAAATTTGAGAAAATTTCATTGTTTATACCTGTTTTTTAATTGTTTATTACGCGCGCTCACAAGTATGCGTCCCTTACCTTTAAGTGTCGCCGTCTCTCTCTGACTCATACGCTGCATCGGCCTCTCTGTGTCATGGTTCATTATTCAATACAATATGAGTTCTTTCTGTTCTAATAACAAATAAGTAAGTAATAAACTGATAAAAAATTAGTTTTAATTACATGTTCCGTTTCAAGCTTCAATAACTTTGGTAAAATTGATTTCTGGAAACAACTTAGCAGAAACAAATTGTAGCTAATTTAATTATTGATAACATTGTTCTCTTTAACAATTTTGATAAAGTTAATAGTTTTCAAGATAAATGGTAAATAATGATTCAGGACACAGAGAGGCCGATGCAGCGTATGAGTCGGCGATAGGTACTTAAAGGTAAGGGACGCATACTTGTGAGCGCGAGTAATAAACAATTAAAAAACAGGTATAAACAATGAATTTTTTCTAATCTCGATTAAGGATATTATTAACTATTGTATACAGAATGAAAAACAGAATATGTTTTATATTTAATTCTTTTTTTTATATATTTTTCATGGGTCAAAAGTACGTAAATTTGAGATTTTTCGAACTTTTAAAAATTCATATTTCTAAAAATATTAACTTTATCGTGAAAAGTAATGGGACCTTTTTTATTTGTATTTCAATGAAGAATAAAAAAAAATTGTCCGGTTGGAAAATAACAATTCCTTGCAATTGTTCAAACAATTTCGGTTTAAACAATATGGCACGGGGTTGCCCCATGGCAACATGCATTTATATCATCAGCAGGGCAATTCAAAGAGGATCGTATGAAAAAGTTGAGGTGGAATAGTTTTCGGTACCCATGCGCCGATTCCTCCTAGTCTATATGACATTATTTTTTCGGAACGCTCACATTGTAAAGAAATATTATGAATAACGCTTGGTAACTCTGAAATTATATTACGCCTTCGACAATCTTACTTGTTACGTCACATCCTGGCGAGGTTTCCGCAATGTTCAAACAGAAACATTTCTTTGGTAATTTATTTTGAAAAAACGAATTCGAAAAAAAAAATGAAAGAAAAATCCAACCACTTTTCTCATCGTTTGGACATCGTGGTATTTTTTCCTAAAATTAGTGATCTCGCCTATTTTATTCAGAACTCATAGACGATGCTTCATATAGTGCATTGGTATAATTATTTATCTTAGATGTGAAAAACACTTTTGTTTTTTCTGCCAATTAAATTTGTCATTAATGATCTAGTTGTTTTTATCGTGCATTATACCAAATTATTACAATCATTGATACGAAGGCACAACTAATGACATTTGAGTGTGTGGCACAACTCAAAGTACAAATTAATCCAGCCCAGGAAACATACAGTGTCCGCCAAAAAGTATGTACCATATGGGAAAAAGTTTATTATTGGAGTATTGGGAAAATATTCTGGAAAAAGTTTGTGCATGTCGGATAATCTAAAATCGATTTTGACACATGTCACGTGATCGTAGTATGGCCAAATTGAAGAAAAGGCGAAAAGTGGAGTAAATGGCAAGATATCAAAAAAAGTTAATTGAAAAAGTTACTTTGAATTCAATTTTATGCACATAAACGGAGTTTCGGAAGATAATTCACAAAAATTGGAAATAGCTATTTTTTGAATATTTACCCATCTATTTAAAATGTCAATTTTTTTTCTTATGAATAGCTTGACTATACTGAAACATTTGCATTTCAATGATAATGACAGAACTTTCTCATTTTCTCCTCACCAGAGGGCAGTATATTTTAAAAATAGGATTTTGTCAGAACCCTTGCAGTTACATCGTTTCGTATCTAACAGTTATATCAGAATTCCACGACCATTGTGATGACATGATACTCCAAAAACATAGTGTTGTCCAGATTATAATCAAGTTCCGACGATATATATATACATAAACATATAAGTCTCTTAAATTTGACTCACTATTTCATTCTGAATATTTTCACAATTTTTTTGGAAAATATAAACATCGAAAATAAACCATACTGAAGTGAAATCAGGTTCATTCAGTGATCCACATCGGTATTCGTGAACATATTTCTCAATTATGTCACAAATTTAAATACCTACTTATTTATCACATCAGGATTCTATAATAGAAGAGCATAGTAAAATTCCTTCTTTTTCACAAAATCAAAATGTAGTTCACCAAACATGCTTTCTTGAGTATGAAATGCACCAGAACATGATATTTTGATCTCTTGAAAATAGTCAGTGTTTAAGTATTGCATCAAAATTTCACTCATATTCCAGAAGATAGCCTTGGATTTCATTTGACAGGAAATACGTAAACTTATTGCAACAAAAGTTTAAGTAAGAACTCCATATTTATACATAGTGACGTTGATAATACCAGCAAGTTTTTGGTTGATCATGTCGAAGTTAAGTCAGCAAGAAAAGATCGAAATTGTTTTGATTGTGGGAGAAAATTACAAAAGCTATAGAGAAGCCGCAGCGATTTTCAACGAGAGGCATACCAATAAAATTATTTCACATGTAACTGTTGGAAGAATTGTTTCCAAGTTAAAAAATAGTGGGTCCGTGGAAAACTTATTCAGAAAACAACATAGGCACTGGGTTACTGCTGAGGAAACAGAGTTTCAAGTCATACAGAGTGTAGTTGAAACTCCAAGAACATCAATTAGTAAATTGTCTGGGAATTTGGGTTTATCTTCAACTTCTATTCAAAAATTGCTAAAAAAAAACGAATTCAAGCCTCATAAACCAAAATCTATTCACACCCTTAAGAAGAAAGACTACGATCCACGCTTGTATTTTTCCTTTTGGCTACAGGGACAAATTGAAGAAAATATATCATTTACGAAATTTATTTTATTTAGTGATGAGTCAACTTTCACTTCAAATGGTGTTGTTTCATCTCAAAATTGTAGATGGTGGTCGGATGAGAATCCACATTTTGCAGTAGAAGCCCGTGATCAATATTCATTTAATGTTTGGTGCGGGATTTTTCATGACAGAATAATTAGGCCATTTTTATTTCGTCAGAATTTGAATTCTGAAACGTATTTGGATTTTTTTAGGAACGATTTCTACAATGAATTAGACAATTTCACGTTAGAAGAAAGGCGAAAAATGTATTTCCAACAGGATGGGGCTTCCATCCATAGTACTTTGGCAATAAGGAATTGGCTGGACACCACTTTTCCTGGAAAGTGGATAGGTAGGTTTTCAGGAATTCCTTGGCCGCCACGTTCACCTGACCTGACCCCATGTTACTTTTTCTTGTGGGGCTATTTGGAATATACTATTTACAATATTAGACCGTTTCGAAATATTGAGCACTTGGAAGAAACTATCCGTCATTGTGCAGCAGAAATTTCTCAAAATTTTTTGTTGAACGTTCGAAAAGAGATATACCATAAAACGATTTTATGTATAGAAAGAGGAGGAAGTTATATTGAGATATGGATTGTTATTATATAGAAATAGTTGTGTTATTATATAGAAAATTTGTTGTTTTGTTTATAGAATATTTGAATTACTTGATTGAATAGAAAAACCTGTTCTGCAGAATGTCTTTTCAGGACCACATCTCATCATTTTGAATTGAGTTATACATTTATATCTAACACCTACTTATTAGCCATCGATCAATGCTGAAAAACGTATGAAAATATTCAGAATTTCTATTTTAGATTAATAGTGCGATAAATTAAATAGTTTTCCAGTTTATGTACGAAGTGAAATATTCATGCACGATTAATATCGAAACTTGATTATAATCTAGAAAACACGATGTTTTTGAAGTGTCATGTCATCACAATGGTCGTGGAATTCTGATATAACTGTTAGATACGAACCGATGTAACAGCAAGGGTTCTGACAAAATCCTATTTTTCAAATATAGTGCCCTCTGGGGAGGAGAAACTGGGAAAGTTCTGTCATTATCATTGAAATGCAAATGTTTCAGTATAGTCAAGCTATTCATAAGAAAACAAAATGATATTTTCAATAAGATGGGAAAATATGTGCATATAATTGAATTCTAAGTTACTTTTTCAAATAACTTTTTATGATATCTTGCCATCTTACCCCACTTTTTGCCTTTCCATAGCAATGTTTTTCAATTTGCCACCATACTAGCGATCACGTGACATGTGTCGAAATCTATTTTTAGGTAATCGGACATGCACAAATTTTCCCCAGAATATTTTTTCCAATACTCCAATAATAACCTTTTTTCCCATATGGTACATACTTTTGGCGGACACTTATATGAAGGTGTTTAAAATGTATAAATTAAATAGGTAACTCAATTCCTAACTAATGAAGGTACATCTTGCACTGATTGTCCTTTTTATACTATTTGCAATTTGATTCCAGAATGTAAGTGAACTTTACTTTTGGTGTACTGTAAAATGAGGTTTTTCGAGTTGTGACGTGATTATCGCCGGGGTGCGATATCTGCATTGTACGATCTTCCCTTACTTGTTTTTAATTTTTCTATCTTTCAAGTGCTAGCCTAGTAAGCACAAGTGACTCTTCTCGCAGTGAAAATGAAGTTTCAATAACTGTCAATTGATAAATATATTAGATGGATTTCGAGAAGACTGTTAACGGTGCACTTGTTATTGTATATATCAGTGGATTTATCTCCTTAGATCGGAAAGGCTGATTAGTGAAATGATTCACACTATGTTTGAAAATCACGAGCGTATCCAAATAAATTTTATCGCTATTTTCAGATGACTGTCAACAGTGTTTAAGAATTATTAGGCTTGATAAGACCTGCAATAACCTATGAAAATATAAGTTTATATTTCGATGGCAGTAGACATTTTGAACTCCGTTGCTCGTGGAGCTATTGGAACCTAAGAACAAGGACGCATTGACAGTTTCATGCCACTCGGACCCACAAGAAAAAGGCACCCGATTGTCGCTTTGTAACGTGTGCGCACTTCAGCAATAACCCATAGACTTAAAATTATGTGACAAAACAATCAGTGGCAAAAGTCATCCAAGCGTGCGCACTAGTCAACTGTTATTATTGGTTCAATGATAATAAATAAATAAAAAATAAAACAAACTAGATATCATACAGAAAGAAAAATATTCGAAGTTTTGTCTTTAGGAAAGGTTGCATTGTAGTTTTCATTGCAGCACTATGAACTAACACTAAATCTAGTGAAAAATTATATCAATCACCTTTCAGTGACACATTTCAATGACTTCATCGATTCAGGAAGTGCCTATTAGTCCGGGGAATAGTGACAGATTTTGAGATACGATTTTAATCAGTATGCTTTTTAGAGGACAATATTATCCGTATATCCTCATGATAATAATGCATGGAACAAAGAGTAGTCCTGGGTTCTTCATATTAAAAAATGATTCCTCATTTGTTCTGAAATTATGTGTTCTGGTACGATTTTAATCAGGCTACCATGTGTTTTGTAATGAAATTCAAGAAAAAAATCTTCGGAAAATCATTAGCATCCCGTTAGGTTGAGCCCAAACGGTTGGTATGGTCACGTGAACTTGTATTTGAAGAAGTAAATTTTCCGCGTTTTCAAACAAGCTGCCACTGATGAGTATACAAGCTCTTGTTATAAACCTGCTTGAAAAAAGATGGCAAATGCCCAAGTACTGTTTTAATTGCAAAAATTTTGAACATGAATAATATTCCGGTTTCCGTGAATAATATTCCGTGATCAGTCTGCCATTCTATTTTCATACCGTTTATGGTAACGTATGATGTATTTGAAATTGGCATATCGTTTGAGAGAGTAAAAACTACAGGCATACACAAAAAAATTGCAAAATATAAACAAACATTTCTGCGTTTTTAAGCACTATGCCTCTCTGTTTTGATGATAATCATGGTATATGTGGGTGAAATATCAAATGGCATACCAATAAGTGAGGTCGAAGATTGTTGAAATATTTAAAAAAGGATGCAAATACAGAGAAAACCGGTGTAAGATAAACGTAACATTTTTTGGGTGATTTAAGCAGTATGCCCTCCCTTTTTTATGATAATCATGGTATATGTAGGTGAAATAACAAATGGCATACCAATAAGTAAGGTCCATTGTTGTTGAATATATAAAAAAAGATGCAAATATAGAGAAAACCGGTGTAGTAAACGTAACATTTTTGGGTTTTAGCAGCATGCCCTTCCGTTTTATGATAATTATGTATATAGGTGGAATAGAAATGGCAAAAGGGCCAATTTTAAAATAAAATTACCAATAAAAAATTTTTTAAAGACAAGCTTTTATTTAAGCCGTGAACTAATTCGTATAAAATGAATGACTTAGTTTCAAAAAGCTTGTCGCGCGAAGTGTTATAACAGTGTTATCAATTAATTTGAGATGGTTGGTGAAACTTTCAAATATTTCATTTTACAAGTATTCATAAAATAGGTTCCAATTGATTTCATTGGACAAAGATTGGTTGGTAAGTAACAAAACTTGTTGAAGTATTAATTTTATTGAAACCAAATAATTCAACAAAAAATTAATAAATATTGTCAGCGATGACCGAACTTATTATATATGTTTTAGTACACGACTTGAGTAAAAGCTTGTCTCTGAAAAGTATTTTTATTAACTATTTTATTTTTTGCTTTTTAGTAAGTTCGCCTTAATCTGTTCATTTCTAATATAGCATCGTTATTACAAGATCGCTTCCTTGTAAGTTTTGAGCTGGAAGAAATCATGAACTCCGGCCCCAAAAAGTCCCACACACCAATTTTGAATAGAAACTGACCATAATCACAAAACTCTTCCGCCATACTGACGTCGCCATCTTGAATTTATGGATTTTGACAAAAATGCATAATCTCCGAACCTAAAAACCCTTACATAGCAATTTTGAATAACATATGACCATAATCAGAAACTCGTTCCCCATCTTTGGGCCACCACTTGAATTTATGAATTTCGACGAAAAATTCGTTATCTCCGACCCCAAAAACCCCCCATACCAATTTTGAATCAATTGGACCATAATCACCATCTGGAGCCGCTCTTTTTTTTCTCTGACAAAAACTCCATAATGCATTGTCACAAGATTTAGAACACCTGCCATATTTCAAAATAATCGGACGACTAGAAGTCGGTCAAAATTAACTTTGACCTAAACTAACAAACGAACGAACTATTAACCAACAACTAACTAATAAAAGCTTTTTTTTAACTGGATTTCAGCACTTCCATAATTCCTTCTGTGATCAAAGGAACGAAAATACATCAAATATTTTTGTTGGAAACGGATTCATATTACTCGAATAATCCACGCTCTAAGTTATTTTGCTAATTTATCCCAGCTGCCCGCTTTATGCCACTTCTCAAATGAAATCCGCTTTGAATAAGTGTTAATTATATCAAAGTACTCGAACAGTTCTTTGAACGAAAAGAAGACAAAAATGTTCGGGGAAAAAGAGTTTGAACTTGCTAGTCGACGAGTATATTTTTTTCATGTATGACCACGCATAACTTTTCACAGAGTAGTTCAATTTTGATGATTATTTTTTCAATGGATAGGGTATACAGAGTGGGCCATTGAAAATGGAACAGCGGCTCTGTAGGTCGGTAGAACCGAATTATATAAAAACGCTCGGACACATCAACTACATTTTCGAGGGGTACATCGTTCGCGATGAAATTCACCCGAAATACATTCCATCCCCCGGAGCTGTGACCGCCACCCCTAAATTTTTAAATGGCAACATATGGTAAGTGATACATCATTTGAAAGGTATTTCCCTTCTCAATATCAAACAACAAAAATAAATTATTTCTATCGATTCGTTTTTGAGATCTAGGAACTTGAAGTTGGGAAATCACTTTTCATTCACTCAATCAATAAAAACAATATCTGATAAAGCAACTGTCGCAATAATTAAAATTGTCAATGAACTGAATGTTCAAATTGTCTACCACCCATTTCCATATAATAGTACAAGTTCTGTTCAAAACGAGACCTCACATTTCGTAGCATTTCAGGCGTTATTCGGACGGCATTCTTCAATAATTCTCCTCCGTAAATCTTCCAGAGATTCTGGTTCGGTTGCAAAGATTTTGTTCTCCGAGTGACGCTACAGAAAAAAGTCGAGTGGGGTTGAATCTGGTGATCTAGCTGGCCACTCTATAGAGCCTCTTCTTCCAATCTAACTTCCAGGAAACATTCTATTCAAAAACGCCCTAACAGGCTGTGCATGATGGGAGATGCCATGGTTGAAATATCAAGTGGTGTTCATGGTAACGATCGTCATTTTCAATCATGTCTACTAATTGTGATAAACAAATTCATTCAATAATTCCAAATAAGTTGCTCCTGTCAGGTTACCGTCGAGAAATACTGGTCCAATCAAACGGTCCCCAAAAATACCGGCCCAGACATTGAGTTTTTGGGGCGTTGGAGTATGGACTTCGTGGAAAACATGTGGATTGGCATCGGACCAATAACGACAATTATATTCACAGTCGAATTAGAAAAGAATGTAGTCTCATCAGAAAAGCAGATGTTGAAAAGGAAATTCTCATCACCATCTATTGTCGTAGTCATTAGTCACAAAATCATCTTCATTCAATTGGTGTACCACATGTATTTTGTAGGGGTGGAATTTATGATGTTTCAGGATTCGGCGGATACTGGTTCTACTGATATTGGTAATACCTACTAGCCAATTTCTCTGTGCTCAATGTTGGGTCTGCATGAACTTGTCCTGTAAGTGCAACTTCAACAGCTTCATTTATCAATGGAAATCCACGTTCTGGGTCCCGTTTCTGTTGGCTACTGATCCAGAAAGACCAATTTGACACTATAAACATCCAAATTTTTTTTTTAAACGCACTCATCATTTTAAAAAAATTGTTATTATTTAACTCTTTCCCGATCTAGTTGACACTATAGACGTCCACAATCGCGATTTGCGATTCAAAATGATCATTCATTTTTTGTTGAACTCGCATTTGAGTCGAATTCGAGAAAAGTCTTTTATCGATTCTTAAGACCTTAAATTTTTTTCGATCAAGTAAATGAGGATGAAATAAAATTTGAAACGGAATTGCATGTTATTGTTGGTAACAGTTAGATCACCAATTCTTGACAATATGATAATCTTTAAACAGTTGCATTGTTAAATGTTATTTTTATTGCTTGAGTGAATAAAAAGTGATTTCCCAACTTCAAGTTCCTATATTCTCGAAAACGAATCGATAGAATTAATTTATTTTTGTTGTTCGATATTAAGAAGGAGAATACTTCTCAAATGAGGTATCACTTGCCATATGTTGCCATTTAAAAATTTAGGGGTGGCGGTCACAGCTCCGAGGGATGGAATGTATTTCGTGTGAATTCAATCGCGAACGATGTCCCCCTCGAAAATGTAGTTGACGTGTCCGAGCGTTTTTATATAATTTGGTTCTGCCGACCCACAGAGCCGCTGTATATACTTCAAGGTACCAGCTAGTTATAGTATATAACAGTTAGTAGTTGAAGTGAGGTGGGTAAGTTAGTAATTTGGGAGTTATTCAAATTTATTAGGGTGCAATTAGTACATTTAAATCACAAAAACAACTTTTTACAAAAAAATTAAACCGACGAATGAAGAAACTGGAAAATAAAAAATGAAATCAACTTTTTTAGTCTTAATAATAAGCTCCTGAACGAATGTAAGTAACTAATTTTGAGTCGGTGCCAAACAAACAATCAACGAAGATCATTAAATTACTTCAAAGGAATGATCCAACCAAAATTACATAAAAATACATCATGAAATCTCCAGCGATAAACAATAACATTCCGAAAATGCGCTCTCCGCCCGTTCGGGTAGCTGTCTCGCTGACATTGACTTCGAGAACGCTTTACTCAATTACGCTTTACGTAATTGATTTGCTTGCTTGTTTGTCTGGCACCGACTCAAAATTAATTACTTATATTATTTTGGGAGCTCATTTATTGAGACTAAAAAAGGTTCATTTTATTTTATGGTCTTCAGTTTTTGTTTTCGTCGGTTTAATTTTTTGCTAAAAAATTTGTATCAATATTTCCATTCAGTTTGTATCGGTTCAAAAATCATTTTCATCTACTTTCATGGAGTCAACGAAATAAAGATTCGAAGTGAAAACATCATGATATACAGGGTGATTCAAAAGTACTTTGACAAACTTCAGGAGGTGATTCCTCACAATATTCTAATATGAATTGTTCAAATGAATATATGTCCGAAAACGCTTCGTTTCCAAGATACAGGGTGTTGTAAGTTTTATTTTTATTTTCGTTTTTTTTTAAATACCTTTCGAAATACTGACCTTAATTAGAAAAACATTGGTATTGAGAGGTTTTTTGAGGTGTTGAATTCTAACCTGATGTTATTATTGCTCTTACTCGTAGAGGACGCCACCTACACGTCTTTCTCCTTTTTGAAGATTTATAACATTTTTGAGCGTACTTCTAGCACATTTTTCAGTGAGAAAATCAATTCCTCTATCATATCTACGTAAAAAAGCTACCCCTGTTACAAGTCGCTATAACAACCGTTTTCTGGATATTTGGACTTGAAAATTTCAAGTCGATTATTTTATAATCGATGCGTGTTGAAGTTATTACCATTATTCTGCATTTTTCACAAGAATGCTTAGGAAATGAATTTGACGTTTAAGTAAGTAGTTTTGGTTTTTTGTAGGGGGCGCCACCTATTCTATTTATTTTTACTCGTTTGAAATAGTTATTTTTGTATCAAGGCTGCAAAATCTGTATTTGTTTCAATAACATTTGCAAGAAATATCAACATTGTATTCCAATAAATTTTGAATATGTAGAATAAAATATAATAAAGGAAACTAAATTGTATTCAATTAAATTGTTGAAAGTGTCCACCTTCAGCGAAAAAACAGGCATTCAGTCTTCTAGTCATTGAATCTCGTACTCGCTCGGAAATTATTGGTGTTCATTATTGTTTCACAGGCGTCTACTATTCGTTTTCTCAGATCCTTGTTCGCTACAGGAGTTTCATAAACTAGCGACTTCAAATGTCCCCAAAAATAAAAATCTAGCTGGTTTAGATCTGGAGAGCTTGGTGCCCACACCTGGTTAGTACACCCCTACCGATCCATCGCTTTGGATAAACAGTGTTAAGGAATTCCCTGGGTACAACGCTAAAAACTCTCTGTGAGTTGCACCATTCAGTCGAAACGGGAAAAAGAAAAGACCTATCAAGTAATTATCAATTATTGCCGCCCATACATTTACAGAAAATTGATACTGATAATATCTGATAATAACTGCGTGCGGATTCTCCAGAGCCTGAACATGGTTGTTTTGAATGTTTTTGATGGCATTGCAAGAGAAAACCACTGACACATAGTAATGCGTAGGGGAAAGTCTCGTGGCAAACGAGTTCGTACCCTTTGAATATGGTATAGATAAAATTGTTGATCGTGGATAATTCTCAAACTGTGGACTGAGAAGAATTGAGAGCTTCAGCAATTATTCTTGTACTTGTTTCTGGATTCTACTCGAGAGCGTTCAAAACAGCTTCTTCCAATTCAGGGGTTCATACTGCTCGTGGTCTTTCAATAATATCAGCTGTCCTCTTGAAACTACCTGTTTCCGCCAAACGACGGTGGAGACTGGTAAATTTTGGAGCTGAAGACAGTTAGGAAATCGCTCCTGGTAAATACGTCTTGCTTCGCGCGCATTGCCTTCCGCAAGGCAATGCGCGCATATCGACTAAATGAGCATTATTGTTTAAATAATCCATTTTCTTAATTGATGTTTTGAAACTTACAGAAACTTCCACAAAACAACGAACCGTTGAACTGTCACATAATATTTAATTACCAAAACTACTTACTCAAACGTCAAATTCATTTCCTAAGCATTCACGTGAAAAGTGCGAAATAATGGTAATAACTTCAACACGCATCGAATATCAAATAATAGACTTGGATTTTTCAAATCCAAATATCTAGAAAACGGTTGCTTATAGCGACTTGTAACAAGGGTAGTGTAACGAACCTAGGCCGGACCTGTCGCCTCACACGTTGCCATCGACAGCGATGAGATCATCCCCGGAGATATTCGAGAACCATCCAGTCGCTCTTCCGCGGAAAACAACGGTCAATATTGGAAACAATTGGAACATGCCGTCGCCAACTGCCGGAATTCGAAAGATCGGGAATCCTGTGACGGAGATAAATAGGTAGCCCTCAAGATGGCACGGACAGTCTGAACGAGCCCATACGATCGAGCCCATACGTGATAGTAAGTATAAATTAAGTTGTAGATTAAGTGTGAAATAAATTAGTAGAACCAAGTTAAGTTAATTTACGTTACAATTGGTGTCGGAAGTGAGATTTTGAAAATAAACAAGTGATCGTGGAGTGGATAGTCAGAAAAATAAATTGATAGACCTTTTTGTACGCCCAAAATAGACAGTGGCCCGGTTTTCGCGAAGTGGACAATTGTGCGTGGAAATATAAACTGATACGCTGTTCGCGTGAAACAGACAATAGACTGGTGGCCCGTGGAAAAGAATTCGCGAAGCGAATTTTTAACAAACTGATAAACTTTTCGTGTAAAACAGACTGATACCTCGTCAAAGACAAAATGTGTTCAAGAAAAGTGGCCTTGCGGATTTGAAGGTAGCGGAATTGAAACAGGAATTGGAGGAAAGGGAACTGGAAACAACAGGTAAAAGCAAGTACTCCAGGAAAGACTTGCAGAAGGACTTATACAAGAAGGTGAGGACCCCGAAACATTTTTATTCGAAGTTCCCGGAGGTGATTTAGTTTGGGAATGAATAAACTGAAAGAAAATTCAAGAAGCCTGAAGAAAATGCTAAAATCTGGAAGAGAAGCTTGAAGAAAATTCTAGAAATCTGAAGAGAAGCTTCAAGAAAATTCTAGAAATCTGGAAGAAAGCTTCTAGAAAGCCTGGAAGATAAGCTCCTTGAAACACAGAAGGCCTAAAAAAAGAACTCTGTGGTGTGGCGAATCGTCTAGAAAAGAATAGGAACCGTTGAGGCAGAGATGGACAAGATGAAGGAAATAATCAGCGATGAAATCAAAGACGGAATCGAGGCAGAAATGGACAAAATAAAGGAAACGATCAGTAAGCTGGAAAAAACCAATTAATAGTGCGCCCCCACAGAGATGGTTAACGAAAATGCAATGTGGACTTGAGTTTGAACTTGGATAAAGTTCAAGAGGGTATAAAAGATGTCAAGGTCATTTCAGAAATAGGAAGCTTTCCATGAAGCCGCCTCAGTTCGACGGAAAAACTCCATGGGCAAATTACCGCCGGCAGTTTGAAGCAGCGGCCAAAGCAAACGGATGGAATGCAGGGGAGAGCTGAGCACTGACACTTGCATTACGTGGAGAAGCGACAAATATTCTACAAACTCACCGCCCAAGAACAGGAGGACTATGATCAGCTGATTAAACATCTAGAATCACGATATGGCCACGCCCATTTGGAACACGTATACCACTCCCCAGCTGAAAAATCGCTGTCAGAAATCGGGCGAATCCTTACAAGAATTTGAAACTGACATTGCACGCTTGGTTCGTCTCGCATATCCAGCCATACCGGAAAATGTAATGGAGCGATTAGCGGTTCAGGCATTCTTGGATGGACTCCGTGACCAAGAAACCAGACAAGCGTTGATATTAGCTCGTCCAACACATCTCGTAGACGCACTGGCACGAGCTTTGAATTCGAAGCAGCAAAACAATGCTGCAAAACCCAAAGTAAAGTTCAAACGATTGAGGAAGACTCACCGGAGCCTGCTAACTTGGAAGCTGCCATAAGAAAAGTGATGAAGAAGTGTTGCCTGAGAAAGACAGATAAGATGCCGGAATTGTGGCAAAATTGGACATGTGCGTAGCAAATGTCCAACATTCATCGACTCCGATGCAGGAGAAACTAAAAAGGTCGACGAGAAGGGCAATCGTCGGCATGTGTCCGGCAAGCCTCGGTTAACAACGCATATGTCGCTATCCTTCAACGACAGAACAAAGGTGTCTTCGTAGACGGTCTCATCAATAACGAGCCTTGCACCATGCTGCTAGATACAGGTGCGACTAGGACAATTCTCGGCCTTCCTTTGCCAGAACACCGGAACGGATTGAACCGACAACTTGAGGCTACGCACAGCAACAGGGGAGCCAGCTGCTGTATATGGCGAGCTACCGATTGAGATAATTTTGGGCAGCACTAAAGTGAAACATCAGGCACTTGTAGCGGACATCGAAGACGATGCAATCATCGGAATGGAAATCATGAATTCCAGAGGGTTTGAATTTGATTTCAAAGACGGCGTCCTACGTGTCAACGGAGAAGAGCTGGTGCTTCATGGGAGAAGTGAGGGGTTGATCCGTGTGTTGTTGGCTGAAGATGTAAGCGTACCTGAGAGGGCTGAAACCATTCTGGAGGCTCGCCTGGACGGGAGTACGAGCAGTGGAAACGTGGTGATGTTCGAGCCAAACTTCATGATGAGAAAATTGGACGAGGGATTGCACTAGGGAAGACCTTGTTGCGTGCTGACAAATTTGTGCCCATAAGGGTCATGAATGTCAATTATTTTCCAGTGACCTTGAAGAAAGGAACAATATTGGGGCACTGCTCGCCAGTTTCCTCAGTGATCCGGAGTGTACGAGGTACGATTAGCCAACCCAACAACTTGCCCACAGAACTAGAAAAATTAGTTGCCATCTCTTCCAAAGATATAAAACCAGCTCAACAGCCCAAACTAAGAGATTTAGTTAAGAAGTACCAAGACATCTTCGATACCGGACAAGGAAAAGGAGGTCGAACTAATGTGGTCCAGCACAAGATTGATACTGGGGGTGCCCGACCGATCCGGCAATCAGCAAGAAGACTTCCTCTTGCCAAGAAGGAAGAGGCTGACAAAATAGTCAGCGATATGGGAAAAGAAGGAGTTATCGAACCATCTGACAGTCCCTGGTCCTCTCCAGTCGTACTGGTGAAGAAAAAGGATGGATCGACACGCTTTTGTGTAGACTATCGCCAACTTAATAATGTCACGAAGAAGGACAGTTACCCTCTCCCGAGAATAGATGACACCCTAGACACGTTGGCTGGTTCCACGATTTTCTCGACCCTTGATCTGAAGAGTGGATACTGGCAAGTAGAACTGGCTCAGGAAGATCGAGCTATACAGTGAAGTAGTAATATAAATTAAGTTGTAGATTAAGTGTGAAATAAATTAGTAGAACCAAGTTAAGTTAATTTACGTTACAGTAGCTTTTTTACGTAGATATGACAGGGGAAATTATTTTTGTGCTAGAAGTACGCTCAAAAAAGTTATGAATCTTCAAAAAAGAGAAAGACGTGTAGGTTGCGCCCCCTACGAGTAAGTGCAATAATAACATCAGGTTCGATTTCGACGCCTCAAAAAACCTCTCCAATTTTCGTATAATTAAGGTCAGTATTTCGAAAGTTATTTAATAAAATAAAAATAAAACTTCAAACAACCTGTATCTTGGAAGCGGAGCGTTTCCCGGACATATATTTATTCGGACAATGCATATTAGAATATCGTGAGGAATCACCTCCTGAAGGTTGTCTGACTCACCCTGTATACGGAGTCTTCTTCAGAAACCCTCGATGATATTTCCTCAGAAATGAAAATTGAAGAAGATATTGGAGTGATAAGAATAGGATGAGCGCAAGAAAATAATATGAAACCTATAATAGTAATTCACGTAACAAGATTCAATCAAACTCATATTTAATCCTTCGATAGGAAAGTCAATGGTGTCATTTATTATTTCCCTGCATCTCTCCATTGTGAAAAATCTTTCCAAACTTATATTTATATGCATAATAGTTGTTATTGGAAATACGTGAATCAAACGTATGCATGTGTGTTGTATCTATTTCTATTTTCAGTTGATAAGCCACCAATTCACATAGATATGTTCCTTGGAAACAGCTGTTATAACCACACATACTACATTCTTATCTTTTCCAATCATCATTTCAGCTTTAATCATTTTGACACTATCCAGCTTTGAGTTGTCAATTACATCAAAACTACTTAGAAACTGAGTGCAGCTACCTTCACATCGTAACAACAAACGTAGCAAAAATATTTGTGGAATGTGAAGAGAGTTAGACTGCTAGTTGCAGTACGTGAAATTGAAAAGAGCCCTTTGTCCATTGTTCTATTTGAAAAGTCGTTCAGTCTGGAGTGAAGCCCTGACTGAGGGAAGTATTGTGGGAAGCTTTAATATTCGCACATGCTCCACGGTCAAGTGAAAAGCAAATATCACGTCTACGAGAAGTTTGATGACAATTGGAATGAACAGAGGATTAAGCTTTCCCGAAGTCTGATATGTAGTAAATATTCATCGAATTCAAATGTGTTTTGAATATAGTGATGTCTTTTATTTTTGCACTTGAGAATGAACAAGAAGAATAAATGAAGTTTGACAGTACATTTTTTCATTTGAAGGTCTATGTGGAAAGTTAATCAATGAATTATGTGATTTTTTCCTTTATTTTTGTAATAATTTTAGACTGTGTGGTCTGTATTGATTGGGCTGAATTCTCAAAATGATCCTTCATTGATCTTAACACATTCACTGGAATTGAATCGTTACAGGGAAGTGATACAGAAAGCACTGAACGGGAAAAATGTATTTCGATGAAATCAACGGAAAACTTCGTATCTTCAATAACTTAGTCCTAGTGTATTATGACAATCATACACCTGTCATCAATAAAAAATCAACTGAAAAGCAAAAAATTAATAATTTTTAGTCTAATGATAATTGAGCTCCTAAACTAATGTGGGTAACTAATTTTGAGTCGGCGCCAAACAAACAATTATCGAAGATCATTACATTACTTTGAAGAAGTAATCAAAAAGCCGCCGTGCATCTAGCTGCCACCATTTTACGCTTTAATTCAATTGCTAGTTTTTTGGTGTAATTCTATGAATAGCTGCCCCTAATTTGTCTCCTAATTCATGTCGTGTGGCAGGAAGTACATCATAAACCTCGTTTTTGATAGATCCCCATGAAAAAAATCCTGAGGCGTGAGGTTGGGTGACCTGAAAAGATTTTCAAAAAGGAATAAATAAAAGTATAAATTGAAAACAACCCTATTTTACTTCGCCGGCCACCTAACTGGACTCATATTTCCAATCCAGTTTTCGTTGTTTGTTTCTTGCAGATATTCCGTAACTGCCCTCAGGTTGTGTGATGGAGCACCATCTTGCTGATGAAATAATCCAACTCGATTTATTAATGGAACTTCGTCCAAGAAATGCTCAATTTCCTGCGTGAGGAAATTTAGATATCTAGCCCCCGTCAGAACACCGTCAGAAATTATAGGGCCTTAAATTCTGTCCCCTAAAATCCCAACCCAACAATTGAAACCAAACCGTTCTTGGAAATCTATTTCCTCCATCAAGTGTTAATTTGCATCGGACCAATATCGCTTATTATTTCTGTTGAAATGTCCCAAATTAGTGAAACGGCTTTCGTCAGTATACAGAAATTTATATGGAAAGGTGTCATCCTCCAAATATTTTCCAAAGAACCAATTGCAATACTCAAGTGTCCTTGCATGATCGTTTTGGTACAGGTGCTGGTGTAATTGATATTTAAATGAATGATATGTATGTTTTTTCAAAATGTTAGCTGCAGAAGGCTTCGAGATGTCACATTCATTCTCTTGCAATCTCTCTGAGTGACGTATTAATATTCACTTGAACGTATCCCAGAACATCTATTTCTTCTTCTCCACTCACAACAAACGAATCGTTCCCATCATTATCAGGCTCATTTCGCATTTTTTGAACCAGTTTTGGAAAATAGTGCCGGGTCGGGTGACGCCGACCAGGATATCTCTGTATGTAGAGACGTGCAGCATCGGTTGAATTTTGCCTACACTCTCCAAAAACTAATAACATATCAACTTTTTCAGTTCTTGTATAAATATTGTTATTTTCCATGATTTTGAAACAATGAGGTACACAATAACTACCTGATTGGATTTGTAGAAGAGATGTAAAATAATATGTCGACACGTCAATTTTTACCACAACAATTTAATGAGTTTGTTTCAGTTGTGGCTACTCGATGATTTCAAATCTTATTTTTATCTCAATAAGATTCTTCATCAAACGAAAGTTCTAACGTTATATTTTTAGTTTTCTATCGATAGTGTTCTTACAACCTAATAGAGTGCGGCATCAAATTAATCGTAATAAAATGCTTTTTTTTTCTAACCCGACGAGCCACCATGTTGCCATTTGAAAAAAAATAGTAATAAAAATTTCAAAATCAAACGTTTCATAGCTGAAACATTCTGATCGAAAACACTAAAGTTGTATTTTTACAAACATTTTAAGACTGAAATTAGTTATTGGAACGTATCCATAGCCCTCTAGAATAAAAATTTATTTCGAGAAAAAAATTTAAAAACCAGTTACGAACTGTAACAAATGATACATAGTTGTATGTAAAATATCATATGGAGACAAAAAACTGAAAATATTGTCACGCCCTACTTTGGGAGACCCTGTGAAACCCTGGCCCCCTAACTGAACAGGATGCCCACTTATTATCTTGCTTGGTTTGCGAGATGTTGAAACATTTTGATTCTGTGATTGTGACCACCCTGGTATAGTGAAATAAAAAAGTGAAGTGAAAACTATTATGGTTTATTAAAAATTATAAAAAGGGCAAAAAATAACACAATGGTGAATACAAAAATATTGAAGTGAACAATGAGCAAAAGAAGTAAATAAAAGTAACACTTACATTATAATAAAAACCCAGGGAAGGAGATGTGTCATCATAGACTGGCAGCATGAACAGGTACAATAAAAAGAACCGAGCCAAAAACAATAATTTCACTTTATATTAAAAATATCGTCATGATTTATTGCGATGCCTATTGCAGAATCAGTGTTCTTGCCATTCAGTACTCAGGAATTGAATTGGAATCCGATACCTGGTTAATGAACGGTGATGAACTTTGAATATGCAGGAAATACTGTATTTCAATAAAAGTGATACTGAATGATGAATTACTAATAAATAAATGAACTATGGAATTTTCAACTCTGGGCTTAATTATGTTTGAATTTTTATCTTCAGGTCTGATAAATTAATTCTGAATTTTGAGAAAGAAATGATTGCTATATTCATATCGGGTAATATTTTTCATACTTGACACATTTCCCCCCTTAAGAAAAGCTGGCCTCCAGCTTCAAAAGAATAATATAATTAAGGAGTGCATATATCTCAACATACAAAAACTTGAACTCACGACATTATTATGCAAGAAAAAAAAAAAAAATATGAAAGTAAAAAAAATCAAACAATATCGACAGTGAAACTAGAATGAATGAATATGAAAGAGTAAAAAAAACAAAAACAATAACGGTTCATAAGAGTTCTGGCGTGGCACGAAAAATTTGGTCCGGCCGGTCACAAAAGTCTGGTATAATGTCTATCATCTCCATGCATTGTCTCTCGTGGCTCCATCTCTTGGTGTTGGGTCTGTTTCTTCCTCTTCTGGCTTCGAGCGATTTAACTGAAGTCGAAGCCGTTGTACCCCCACATGAAACATTTGGGGATTCTGCCTGACGGAAGACGGCTGTACCCCAAAATGGTTCGCTGGACGACTCGTAGCTGCTTCTGGAACTGACGGTAACGGATGACGAGATGACAGGTGTATACCACCTGTTAACCGTTTGTGTTTGGTTTCTAGTAGGGAATTGAAAATAGCTGACTTTGCATGCTTCGGGATCTCCATTTTATCCAAAAATGTATATGGATGCTGCACCGATTATGTTTGTGGTCGTGAAGTGTGGATAATGTTAACTATGCTCCAATGCTACTCGTGAATGTTCACACCGTGATGCCCTATTGGAATTTCAGGGCGCCATGAACTAGGATGTTCTCGTGCAGGTACGTAAACCAGATTCTGGAATGTTTTCTTTAGGATGTTCGTCTTCTCGTCCTTGCTTATGTGGCTGTTTCAATAATTCCATAAACTGAACCATTTTTTCTGTACAGGAGGTGGATGCCTTCCTTGCAGAGTTCAATGTTTGCAATGGGATAACTGGAATGCCATGCTGCTCTGGGTTGTTTCTGGAGATAGACCTTTCCTTATTCCTTCTGATTCGTGTCAGTGCCTGCTGCCGGGACGTGCCTCCGTGGTCATAAAATAGTGAAGTGAACAATGAGCAAAAGAAGTAAATAAAAGTAACACTTACATTATAATGAAAACCCAGGGAAGGAGATGTGTCATCATAGACTGGCAGCATAAACAGGCACAATAAAAAGAACCGAGCAAAAACAATCATTTCAATTTATATTAAAAATATCGTTGAGTCATGATTCATTGCGCTGCCTATTGCAGAATCAGCTTTCTTGCCATTCAGTACTCAGGAATTGACCTGAAATCCTATACCTGGTTAATGAACGGCGATGAACTTTGAATATGCAGGAAATACTGTATTTCAATAAATGTGATACTGAATGATGAATTACTAATAAATAAATGAACTATGGAATTTTCAACTCTGGGCTTAATTATGTTTGAATTTTTATCTTCAGGTCTGATAAATCAATTCTGAATTCTGAAAAAGAAATGATTGCTATATTTATAACGGGTAATATTTTTCATACCTAACACAATACCAGGTGTCCCATTTATGTCACTTCCGGTGAATCCGGAATTTGCATGAAGTTGAGCTACTTGTGAAAAAATGTGGTTTTATGCATTGAACAGATCCTCCAAATTTCATTCCATTATCTCCGAAACCAAAAAAGTTATAGGGGCGAGACACCTTCCGTGGGCACCCGGTATTGATTGGCCCAAGCCCATTCTTACTGAAAGCAATATATTCACCGGAAAATAAATTGAATGAAATCACTGAAGGGTGAAATTGATCCGAGTTCAGTGATCGTCTTATGTCCTTTTTTCCGCTCGGAATTGTCATTATTCGAGACAAATTGTTTTGTTTTGTCTGATACCGCCAATGAAACGGGAGTAGGGTGTGTTTCATCAAGTTGATACGAATCTATCGGAAAATACATCAAATGATGTAGATGATAGGGTAGTCCAATCGGCAGGTTTTTTTTCTGCATGAAGTTAGAGTAGCGATTTTTTTTCCACATGATCGGAGGGTCGGTCTAGAGTATAACTCTGACTTGGCGCGGCACGGGGAGGTTTGCTTAAGCGGCCATCTTGGAAAATGCGTTCTGTCATCTATCTCCTAAACGGTTTGTCGGACGCGAAAAATACGGAAGATCTTTTTTTTAGATACTCAAGTGTTCTTTCATTATGTGCTGTGATTTCTTGAATAACTGATTGTAAATTCACTGAGTTTCTAAATAAAATCGAATGCACTTGGCTTACAACTTGCTTTATTTAACATCAGAGAAAGAATGAATTCACAATGTCGAGATTACATTGTACAGTAGGGTGTCCGTTATTTCCCAAGTTGTTTTTTTTTTGCAAACGCCCCCCAAATTTTCAGGTTATGACCTAAAAAAATAATATCAGTCCCAAATAAGCCCTTAATATTCATGTTAATCCTTGCCTAAATCATAATACATTTCCCATTTGAATAACATGGGATTTTTACACTTTCGGCATTTTATTTTTTTCTACTGGATAAAGACAGCTGAAAAAATAATTAGAGCATATTCGTGTCAAAAATTCAACGCTCTACAAAACAAATCGGATTGCTTTTTTCGATAAATTCTACCCTTCAGAAGTTATTCAAAGATAAAGTTGTGTTTATAGTTGAATTCATCGTTTCAAATTTTTTTTATCTAGTATTGCTTTTTCTTTGCAATAAAATTATGGAGTAACTGCAATTAGCCTTATATTAGAGTAATTCAATATAATTTCCAGTGTTCAAAGTTGTTCTTCATCAAATTTGTATATTCAATGCAAATGAACAGAAAAAGCTGAACGAAATATCGTTTTTTATATTTATACCATCAGTTTTTTTTATTGTAATCCAACTGAAGGCTTTGACTTGGTGCTGGAATGAATGTTCATTGGGAATATAAACTGTTTTTTTCCTGAATACCATAAACCATAATTTATGAATCAACCACTGTGTGTGCAATGCGACAAAATTTTCGAAGATTCATTATCTATACCGTTTGAAGCTTGATGCAATTAAAAAAAAAAAAAGGATTTTTCAAGTTTTCTTTATTTGACTGATATCAACTACATATATGTAAACTCTTGTAACAGTAAAATAAATACATTGAACTATACAGTGCTTCTCAAAAGTCCCCTCCCCCCCTTTTATTTTTGGAACGATTATACATAAACAAGTGAAATTTGGAAACTGAATATTGAAGGTTCTAGACTTCCCTACTAGTGATGATACATGACGAAATCGTCAAAGATGACGTCACAAGGCCATTGTGACCAATAATTTTAGATGGAACCGTACGGCAAGCGACCCCTCTTTTAAAAGGTATCGAAAAAACCTATTCAATGATACTTATTTTGTTTGTGTTTATGGCAGTTGTGGCAACTCGCTTTAAAAAAACGCGAAGCTGTGATTAATTAAATCAGTTAATACTGAAATTCCAAATTCAACCTCTGTCTCTGGATAGTTGTCAAATAAGCTGACGTTTGTATTAGTCTCCCTAAGTCGAGTTTTTGTAATTGTCCAAGTTTTTGTACATTTAATAATTTGTGTATTGTTGATCGAACGTTCAACTGTTCAGCTTTTGGTACTTTTAATATTTTTGTACATTTTAATAATTTGTTAAACTGTTGTGAGCCGAACGTTTAGGTGCTTCATGAAGCGAAATGGTACGTGCTTTAGGTGATGAAATAGCAGCGATCCTAATTCTTAACTCAAATGTGACATAATGTTTAGGAAGTATTTTTCAATTTATTTAACAATTGAATTGAATGTTCAAAATGACCACCATTCACTTCTTGACAATGGACGAGTCGATCTTGGAATTCTCGTACAGCATTTTGTATACATAACCCCTGAGTTATGTTGTTAATTTCTCCCGTTATCCTAACTTTTAAATCTGCAATATTGTCTGGTCTATTGAAATATACTTTTGATTTTAAATAACCCCATAAGAAGTAATCGAGATGAGTCACATCGGGGGATCTAGGCGGCCATTCAATCGTTCCATGTCTTCCAATCCACCTATTGGATGCGGTGGAGCTCCGTCTTGTTGATACCAAATGGATCTATTTATTGCATTTGGATCACTAACATTAGGAAAAAGACTTTTTAATGTAGGCTGTAAAAAGTTCCTCAAAACATCTAGATAAAATATTCATGCAGCAGAACGCATTTTTAATGAGAGGTTTCCCGATCGCCCCGTTTCGAGGACTTATTCGAGGGAGCTTGTTCGTAAGCTTGAAACAACGGGTAGTATTAATGATGCGAAACGATCTGGCAGACCACAAGTTTCTGATGAGAAAAAAAATTGATATACTGGCAGAAGTAATAGTTAATCCTACTCACGTTGCATCTACCTGTGAAGTCAGTCGTACTTTTACACTCCATTATTGTATAATAAACACAATCCACAATTCTATTTAAAAATTATTCAAATTTGTCTAGCCCGCAAAGAGAAATGACATTCGACAGTAGATACGGGAGCATTGTTACACCTCGCGTCGCGTTGCGACATCTTTCTATAGAGGGAAAAAACTTCTCGTGTGTTTTAAAGTACTGTGGTAGTAGCAAAAGTGACCAAAAGATGTCGCTATTCTCAAATTGTAAGTAAATTGATAGGCCGACAGTGACTGACTGAGTATTGTGTGTGGGCATTGAATAATCATTTTTTAATGTTTTATGAGGACTCTTGGGCCCCGGGACGACTTCTCCCCCCCCCTCTCTCCAGGCCTGCCAACACTAACGGAGAAATGATGTCCAAATAAGATCCCAAAACATCGCATATTTGAAATATTTGAAATCCACTGCATTTCACCTCTCCAGAGTATAGATTTCAGAAACCTTCTTCCAGTAGGTGCTCCCACCATAATAGAGAAATATATTCTGAGAATTTCAAATTTCTAGTTTTACTTCTCAAAGATTTTCCTCACGTTGATTTCCGTCCGCGACATTTCAGTTTTTTGCGGGAGAGATTGGACGTCCGTTCCATTTCAGCTTGAGGAACATTATTACTCAGAATCTTGGATAACACCTCTCCACGAATTCAATTTCAAAAACTATATGCTGAATAATCCTTCCGTATAGACTATGCCCCGAAGAATCAATACAAATCCCCTAAAGAAAGATAATCCGAGGTCCAAATATCTTGGTCCCCATAAAAAGCTTTACGATAAGGATCATTAATCTTCTCGGGAATCTAAATCCTTCACTTTTATCATTTCGATAAAAAGTCCCAACACCCGTGATGGAAACTCCGAATCGATAGGTCTCTTCGGATGTCTGATGGAGTTTTTATTACGTTTACTCTGGAAAAACAAACACTTTGAACTTCTAAATTGATTTTTAAATTTCAGCTTTCTTCAGAGCAAAGGGAAGTTTCCAGTGTTGAATTTCAGGAAACTCAATCTCTACCATTCTCGTGTTGTTTGTTCCACGGAATTCGTTAGAATAGAGTTGAATGATTGTTTTTTAAATCTTTCGAGATTTTTTTTTCTGAAATAACACTCAAATATTTTATTATGGGGATAGATAGGCATTGGACAGAAGATAATATATCATGGGTTTTATTTTTGGATGCTGGGGACCATAATCGGCGAAGATAATATATCAAAATTAATTGAAAGTCTTGTTGTGGTGACGGGACCAAAAACTAGTATTTGTATTGAAATCTACTTGAAAATACAGCATTTTTTTGTTCAACCTTGTACCAGTATTCATTATTATTCATGTAACAGTTTTCACGAGTAGTCGGGCTAATGGAAAGCACTACTCTATCATTACAGTTTCAATGTCAACGTTTCGGCGAGGGATCTCGCCTTCTTCAGGGTATAAATACAGAATTCACAGAGAGAAGAAAAAAGGTACATAAAAAAAAAGTATTACAACATGAGATAATCAACTACAAGGAAATAGAACAAGGAACGGAGGGTTTATTTTCCCACATCACATATTTAGGAACAATTTTACTAACTCACTATGCACTGTTGAGTCTACTCACCCCAAGAGTAATATGAGTAGTGTTGTCAGAAAAATTTAAGGGTTATTTTTCCATAGAAATCACCAAAATTGTTTAAAGTGTGGTTCAGCCGGAATTCCTTATCACGAGTATCAGGTGACAAATATCCCCACCATCAAACAATCCCGACATACAATCTATAATCTTAGCCACAACAATTTCTATTCAAAAAACTTGAAAAAAACATAATCACCTATATTAAATAACTACCCCACCACCATGGTAAACAGCATCTTGAGCAAAAAACCATCAACCCCCAACAGATCAACCAAATTTCAACTCTAGAGACAAATGCATGTCGTTTTTTCAAAATTCCAAACATAACGGACCTCTCATTCAGATTACAAAAATGTCTGAAAACTAACAACTAAAAATTGCTCAGTACAATACAAAAACACAAAAAATGGACAATATGAATGTAATTTATTGAATACCATGTAAAAATTGCGAACTAATATACATTGGACAAACTAAGCAATACTTAAAATTAAAAATAAAACAACACCAATGCGCTGCGAGAATAGAAACAAAAATAAAAATAACAAAACCGCCCTTAGCAACTATCATTTTATATCCAATCACAATTTTGATTTCAATTCTACAACCATCATAGATAGAGAACTCATTAAAGAAACGGCTGTTTCTGGAAATGGCACATATCAATAACAGAAACAATTGCGTCAATTTAAAAACAAATTGTAATAATCCAGATGGAATTTATAGAAATATTCTGGCAACGCATAATTTAGCTTCAGGTAATGTGATACCGGCTCTACACTAAAACACAAAAAAATTGTCACCTGATAAGGAATTCCGGCTGCATCACTCTTCAAACAATTTTTAACCGACGAAACCAAAAAGGTAGAGGTTCTCTAGTCAACGCGTATATTTTTTTTATGTATGATTACGCATAACTTTTTACTGAGATGTGCGATTCCGATAATTACTTCTTTAGTGGATAGGGTGTACTTCGAAGTTGGTCCCGTTTGAATTTATAAGATGGAATCCACCCCCGGAGGTAGCTAAATGAAGGATATTGATCACTCACCCTCTGAATTCTGGTCCGTTAACCGATTCTATCAGGCATAACTTTGTACTGGGTTTTTTTGGTTTTTTTTTAGTTAATCACATTTGGATTTTGAATGGAATTATCCACCCTTATGGGTAGTAAATTAGGGGATCATTGATTTTTCACTTGTGAACATTGGCACAAATATGTAGTTGACAATGACAGATCGCTATTGTCATTATTTTTGTTTTCCTACATCCATCACAATCATTATATTCCATGAGTGGATGGAATGATATACAAAGTGATGAAATAAACCAACCAGAACAAGAAAAATAATTCATATTACAATAAATAGTGAAAGTAGATAATCATATTATTTAACAAACCTCCTTAGTCTCAATAACTAAGCCCCTAAACTAATGTAAGTAACCAATTTTGAGTCGGCGCCAAACGAACAATCAACGAAGATCATTAAATTACTTCCAAAAAATAATCAGAATGTCACCGCGCAACTAGATGCCATCATTTTACGCCTTACCTAATTCATTTGCTTGTTTGTTTGGCGCCGACTCAAAATTAGTTACTTACATCAGTGTAGGAGCTTAGTTATTGAGACTAAGAAGGTTTATTTTATTTTTTAGTTTTCAGTTCCGTATTTTGTCGGTTTAATTTTGTGTTAAAAACTTTTTATGTGATTCTATGGAAAAATATTCCTTACATTTTTCTGACAACAATACTCATATTACTTTTGGGGTGAGTGGACTCGACAGTGCATATTGTGTTAGTAAAATTGTTCCAAAATACGTTTTTTCGGGTGTGATGTGGGAAAACAAACCCTTCTTTCCTTGTTCTATTTTCTTGTAGTTGGTTATCTCATGTTGTAATACCATTTTTTTGTACCTCTCTTCTTTTCTCAGTGAATTCTGTATTTATACAACAAAAATAGAATTTATTTTTATTATAGCCCTGGAAAAGGCGATATCTCTCGCCGAAACATTGGCATTGAAACTGTTATGATAAAGTAGTGCTTTTCATTTGTCCGACTGCTCGTGGAAACTGTAACAACGTTTATTATTATTATTGTGCGGATTTGGTGTATCTAATCTCACTGTGTGTATTGTTGTGAAAAACCATTGAGATTCCTTTTCATTTTTGAACAAAAAATTTCCTGGTACGTATTTTTTATTATAAACCGACGAAACGAAAAAGGAGGAGGTTCTCTAGTCGACGCATATATTTTTTATTTTATTTTTTTATTTAAGACCACGCCTAACTTCTTACTGAGACGTCCGATTCCGATAATTCTTTTCTCAGTGGATAGGGTGTACTTCCAAGTTGGTCCCATTGGAATTTTAAAGATGAAATCCACCCCTAAGGGTAGCAAAATGGAGGATATTGATCACTCACCCTCTGAACTCTGGTCTGTTAACCGATTCTATCAGGCATAACTTTGTACTGGGTTCTTCGATTTGGATTTTTCTTTTTTATTAGTTGATCATATTTGGATTCCGAATGGAATTATTCACTCTTACGGGTAGAAAAATAGGGGATAATTGATTTTTCACTTGTGAACATTGGCACACATATGTAGTTGACGATGACAGAATCGCTATTGTCATTATTTTTGTTCTCCTACATCCGTCACAATCATTATATTCTATGAGAGGATGGAATGATATACAAAGTAATGAAACAAACTAACCAGAACAACAAAAATAATTGATATTACAACAAATATAATTGAGTCGACTCCAAACGAACAACCAACGAAGATCATTAAATTACTTCAAAAAATTTATCAGAATATCACCGCGGAACTCGATGCCATTATTTTACGCCTTACCTAATTCATTTGCTTGTTTGTTTGGCGCCGACTCAAAATCAGTTACTTACATTAGTTTAGGAGCTTAGTTATAGAGACTAAGAAGGTTTATTTTATTTTTTACTTTTAAGTTCCGTATTTCGTCGGTTAATTTTTTTATCAAAAAGTGTTTTTCATTATATTTGTTATCGTGTTCACCTTATTGATTTATTGAATAATTCATCAGTCAACCTATGATCATTTCATCGACCGATTAAAACGATTGGAATAAGAATTGATAATGTTGCAAAAAAGTGCCATCGATATTCCAAATGATTGATTTAGTAACATCACATACCTTCACGTGATGAGTTTTCCATTCTAAACCGATCACCTTCACTCATTTCAATACCAAATTCGATATTTGGATCTCCACATACTTTTCTCCTCATTCATATTATTATATTCATCGATTCGATCCTTTCCATCTTCATATTTCATACTTCTTTTCGTAGCTATTATCGTTCGAAATGATTCTGGTATAAATTTTGCATATTCCCTTCGAGGGAATTCCATCAGTTCCATTTCTTTTCGTTGGAAATTCATGTCGGTGTGGATTTCTGAAAGTGTCCGAAAAGTTTTCCCATTTGAAACAGACTGAGATGGGATGAGAAAAACATGCATCTTAAGCGTCCCATAAATGGTTTCGAGGAATGAATTCATTTAGTGTAGCTCCATTCAGGAAACTACTACTGAATTGAAAAAGTATTTTCTCCAAGCTGATTCTATCGTAGAATGTATTCTGTTTCAATAATCCATCGAAGTTTGGAAGCGTTCGAATCATTTGAACCTACTGCCTCAATATGTAATGGGTAATTAATTCTATGAATCACGACTTCCGGAGATGCAATGTGGTGTGAATAATTCATTTACGAAATCTGGAAGTTGAAACTTGTGATGAGTCTATTTCCTTTTTCCTCATTTTCCTTCCCAAAGCCGTTTCCAGCACCAGACGAAATCGAACAGACGAACTTCGGATTAAGAAAAGGTAAGAATTTTCATCATATTTCTCACAGAACATTATCGAAATGTTCTAGTAATAAAACAAAACAATATGGATTATTCTGTTCCCCAGGGAAGCGTTCTGGATCCGCTGCTATTTACCATATATCAGGTTGAAGTCTACTAAACGAAACTTACCAAATAAAAATGGCCGACGATGCAAAATCACATTTGTTGGGTTCAAAACTCAATTTCTTGCCGTCATTCAATCAATATATTTTTGAAGCTAGACTGCTACCAACGGAAACACATTGCTATATGAGTAAATGAAAATTGTGGCATTGCAGACAAATTTTTAAATGAAAGAAAAAAAATATCCTCGAGCAGGAATCGAACCAGCGACCTTTGTATCTATAGCCCATATTCTAACCATCTGAACTATCAAGGACACAGATTCCACTGCATTTCGAAGATATCGTTTTTATCTAGAATTCAATGTTAGTTGTTGTGGGAACGTATTATGAAGTTGAGGAATCTCATGTACTATCAGTGGCCATCGAGATCAGTTTTTTTCTTTAATTTAAAAATTTGTCAGCAATGCGACAATTTTCATTTACCTATATAAATTCACAGACGCTATATTTCTCCTCTACACATTGTTATATTTTGGTGATTTTCCGAAAAAGAATTCATTCGATATTGATTAGAGAAATTCAGCTACTGTTCTACATGTCCCCAATAAAAAGTAAGTCCAAAGGAATTGAAGACTCAGACAGTTGCCTTATAAATCTATGTTATCCCTCATTGTTACCTGTTATACTACACATTATTAATTTCTGTTTGGAAAAAATGTGTTTTTCCAAAATGTGGAAACCCAAGGCTCTGAAAGATTTACGTCCTATTAGCTTACTTCCTTCTCTATATGAAATCCTGCAAAGAATTATCGCTCATCAGCTCCGAGATCACCTCTATAATAATAACATTTTACCAATGATGCAATCTGGTTTGGGATCGAATTACAGTTGTGCAACTGCCCTATTGAACATACTCGATGATATTGTCAGAGCTTCAGATGCTAACGAAGTCACTGTTCTGATTTTAATTGATTACACCAAGGCCTTCGATACCTTAAATCACCAACTTCTTCTCTCTATACTGCACTACAATGGTTCGTCACATAACTCTGTTAAATTCTTTGAATCCTACCTTTCGAATAGATCCCAACTACTTAGAATAGATAATGTAAAATCAGAATGTAAGACCTTATCTTCAGGCGAACCACAAGGTTCTATCCTCGGGCCCATACTTTATACAATTTATACAACATAATTATCTATTGTCTTGAATAATTTACGATACCACATGTATGCGGACGATACGCAATTGTATTACTCATTCAAACTCAACGAAATATCAGACATTGGAAGTGTTATAAACCATTAATTAAACCGTTTTGTCGATATTTCGAAAAAACACGCACACTATATAAACAATGCTAAGTGCTCAGTCATAATATTCGGGCGATATGGAACCAGGTCCAAAGTTGGTGGTTTGGGTATTAAAATCGGCGACGCTGAACTGCCTGTCGTAAATCAAGTGGAAAACTTGGAAGAAACAATCGAAGATGAGCTCAAATTCAAAAAACACACATCACTGTTGATTCACTGTTGATGGAAAGATGAAAGTATTATATCCCCATAGACACGCCCTGGATACTACCACTCAATTCCTCATCCGCGACAACTAATTTTCAACATTCAACCATTGCGATGTGGTTTACCACTACTTTCTGAATACTACTGAACAGCACAGAATCCAAAGAGTTCAAAACTCGTGCTTGAGATTTTCTTTCGGAATTGAAAAAAGGGATCTTGTTTCACACACGCTGAGAATACAATACAGGACTGTACATCACGTCAATATCAGACGTAAGTGGATTCACATTGCTAGACATTCCACGGAACAGTTAAAAAGATCGTTCACCTACAAAATAGCTGAACTATATAACGACTTTCCGCTTTCCCTCCAGGCAAAATCCTTGGCCAGTTTCAGATATTGTCTCAAACAAAAGTTTCTGGATAATATGTAATTTCAGAATGCTATGCTATGACCATGATTGTTATGCTATGACCATACCGATACAATATGTCAAATTACTCTATGTGTTTCCATAATTATTATGATTTAGCGTATTATTGTGTGTGTCCTGTTTTTATACACACTTACCTAGCCTTTTTCACCTTTTTTTCTTTCTCTTTTTGTAAGGTGCAAGAGTAAGAATGGAGTCATTCTTGTTTCCTATTGGCAGAAAAATTAAAACTGTAGTGTCTCATAACTATACTTCTGTCAATAAATGCATATATTATTATTATTAAATTTACAACTATTTACCGAATCAAATAACAGTCACCAATGATTTAAAACAATTCAGAAAATCAGTTGAGCATCTCTTGATAGGAAAATGCTTCTACAGGGTGTCCACGGGAGGTGGGCTCGCACCTATATTTTTTTTGTTTTCGGAGATGATGGAATGAAATTCATAGGATCTGTTGAATGCATAAAACTGCATTTTTTGAGAAGTAACTCAATTCTATGCAAATTCCGGATTCACCGGAAGTGACATAAACTTTCGATATTTGAACGGGACACCTAGTATATTTTCAGTCTTTTTGTCTCCATATGACATTAAGAATCCAACCATGTTTCATTTGTTACTGTTTGTAACCGGTTTTTCATTCATTTTTCGAAATAAATTTTTATTCTAGAGGGCTATGGATACGTTCAAATAACTAATTTCAGTCCTAAAATGTTTGTAAAAATACAACTTTACTGTTATCGATCAAAATGTTTCAGCTATGTGACGTTTGATTTTTAAATTTTTATTACTATTGTTTTCCAAATGGCAACATGGTGGCTCATCGGGTTAGAACAAAAAAGAACTTTTATTACGATTAATTTGATACCGTACTCTATTAGGTTGTAAGAAAACTTTCGATAAAAAACTGAGAATATAACGTTAGAACTTTCGTAAGATGAAGAATCTTATTGAGATTAAAATAAGATTGAAAATCATCGAGTAGCCTGTGAACTGAATCAAAATCATTGAATTATTGCGGTAAAAATTGACGTGTCGAAATATTATTTTACATCTCTCCTACAAAGTCAATTAGGTAGTTATTGTGTACCTCATTGTTTGAAAATCATGGAAAATAACAATATTCATACAAGAACTGAAAAAGTTGATATGTTATTAGTTTTTAGAGGGTGTAGGCAAAATTCAACCGACACTATTTTCCAAAACTAGTTAAAAAAATGCGAAATGAGCCTGATAATGATGGGAACGATTCGTTTGTTGTGAGTGAAGAAAAAGAAATAGATGTTCTGGCATACGTTCAAGTGAATATTAATACGTCACTCAGAGAGATCGCAAGATAATGTGACATTTCGAAGTCTCCTGCAGCTAACATTCTGAAGGAACATAAATATCATTCATTTAAATATCAACTACACAAGCACCTGTACCAAAACAACAATGCAAGGAGACTTGAGTATTGCAATTGGTTCTTTGGAAAATATTTGGAGGATAACACATTTCCATATAAAATTCTGTATACTGACGAAAGCCGTTTCACTAATTTGGGACATTTGAACAGAAATAATAAGCGTTTTTTATGGGAATCTATTAAAAACGAGGTATTTGATGTACCTCCTGCCACACAACATGAATTAGAGGACAAAGTAAGGGCAGCTATCCATAGAATTAGAACAAGACAGTTAAGAAACGTTGTAAGAGCAACAATATGAAAAGTTCGCCTTTGTAGCAACAAGACGGCGGTCACTTCGAACATTTGGATCCCTGAAGATATGTAAATAGGTAGTTTCAATATAATTATTTTATTTTCAAGAGGTGCTTCATTTTAGAAAAGTTCTAACGTTATGGTATTTTCAGTTTTTCATCGAAAGTTTTCTTACAACCTAATAGAGTGCGGTATCAAATTAATCGTAATAAAATACTCTTTTTTTCTAACCCAACGAGCCACCATGTTTCCATTTGAAAAAAAATAGTAATACAAATTTTAAAATCAAACGTCACATAGCTAAAACATTTCGATCGAAAACAGTAAAGTTGTATTTTTGCAAAGATTTTAGGACTGAAATTAGTTATTTGAACGTATCCATAGCCCTCCAGAAAGAAAATTTATGTCGAAAAAAATAAATGAAAAAACGGTTACAAACAGTAACAAATGATACATGGTTGGATTTTAAATGTCATATGGAGACAAAAAGACTGGAAATATTCCACGTGTCCCATTTAAAAATCGAAAGTTTATGTCACTTCCGGTGAATCCGGAATTTGCATGGAGTTGAGTTACTCGTCAATAAATGCAGTTGTATGGATTAAACAGATCCTCCAAATTTCATTCCATTATCTCCGAAAACCAAATAGGGGCGTGCCACCTTCCGTGGACACCCGGTATAGTTTAAATGGATACTTTACATATCAATTCTAGCCCTATGATACAATAAACTAAGTTTCAAAATGTTGTTTTGTTATAATAATTGTCTTGCGTTGATTTTTACTTTTTCAAATATGCCCTGTTATATACATGTTCATTTTAATTCAATTCAATGTATTTTATTCATAGGTATAATAAATATTCACAGTGTATTATTGGTACTATATGGAAAAAGTTACTGACTCATAGACTTTGTCGACAAAATTTTTCATTTTTGACAATAAAGCTTATCTATCTATCATAAAAAAAAAAACTTTTAACTTTAGCACCCCTTAGTTCAAAAGTTGACACCTTCAGGACATATGTCCATATGAAGTTGTTTTCCTCAAAATGGACCCAAGAATATCAGCATGTTAATAATTATATAATTCAGAAGGAGTTGCATATTCCAGAGTAAGGGGATGAATTCATTAGAAGTTTTTGCGTGATCTATCCACTGAAATATTTGGTATAAGGAATTCCACATGGAATGAAACGGAATTCAACTTCATCGTCGTCAACAAAAGGTCGACTCACTCCGTCACTTTTCATGAATACTTCCCAACGTTATAAAGCGTCAAAACTGATATATGTGGAGCTTGAAACTGGCTTTCGCAAGTCTATAAAACTCCAGGGAAAATAGTTTGTGTGACATGTTTTCTCTGGGAGATGTATGTGTGTTCTTTTACTTTTGCTCGGTTGAGATAATATGTTGTGAACATCTCCAGAAAGTCTGTGGGGGAATGAGTATTTTTCACAGGGATGTTCATAAAAAGTGCTGCATACAGCAGATTGTTAATTAAAATAATGATAATTTCAACGAGCTGTTATCCGCAGGTTTATTGGATATTATAAATTCGCAATCAGCATGTCGAAATACGTGTACTGAAAGTTTTTCTCTCTTTTGGTTCCGGCTGATGACGATACTTTCTGCTCAATAATGTATGGAATTGTCAAAATGAACGAATCACTTTATAATTACATATTTGCAATGATAGTAATGGTGATCAACATAACGAAAAGAAATTAGAAAGGCACCAGTTTTCTAATTTAAGAAAAAAATTTACGAATATGGTGATACGTAAAAAATGTATATTGCATGTGCGAGCTATCGCTATTAAGATCAGGGCCAATCAGTTTTGAAATAAAAAAAAATCCTTAGCAGTATGTGGTAGGAAGGAAAATGTAGGGAAAATTATAAGTAAATTGAGAAAGATCAAGACGACTGAGTAAAAGCTCCGGTAGGGTAGCTGAATATACGTTTTCAGGATATTGGTTTTTTACGATTTGTGACTGAAATATGCATCCTATCGGGAAAAGTTCAATGAAAGAGTTGTAGATACCCTCAAAATTAACGAGACAAACGCTAAAAACAGTTTTTTTTTATTTTTATCTTCCGCTAAAAAAATTATAAAACTTTTTTTATAAACAAATGAATAAACACTTTATTGTCCAAACAAGAGTACACCCAATACAGGACAGATTAAGACTATTGTGATATTTGTGTTACATTTTACTTGCAGTTTTAACTTTTTCAGTTATGGGCTTTTAACTGTGATTTGAATTGGTTCAGTGAGCTTAGGAATGGGTAATTTTTTTTAAAAGTATGTTAAAATTACTACACATTGAATTTATTGGTGAGTTTGCGGTACTGAAATGTAAAATGTCTGTTAAGATCTGCTGTTGATTGTTGGTACTTAGAAGTTCAGTTGAGCAGTCAGATCTGGACAGTGAATGAGTTTATACAAAAAAATACAAGAAAAATTCCTCCATTCTCCACATAACGTTTCAAAAAGGATGTTAAGGGGGATATTGTCCATCCATTCTCCATGCCATGTACGTTAATGAGGGTTCTTTGAACTGATTTTATTTGCTCAATACATATAGTATATAGCTTGGGGACCATATTAGTGAGCAATATTCGATTCTGTACCTGACATATGCATAAAGTAGGGTTGCATAACATTTTATGTTTGTAAAATTTCTGCAGTTTCGAAAGATGAATCCTAGCATTATTTTGGCTAATGAAATAGTTTTTGTTATGTTTACAGAAAAGTTCAATTTATCATTGAAATGAATCCCAAAATATTTGATGTGTTGTTCATATTGTAGCGGGGTTTCATTGATTGAGTAGTTAAATAAGTTGGTGTTGTGGCACGGAGATATTGATAAATACTTGCATTTATTTATGTTGAGTGGAAGTTTATTTCATGGAGGTTATTTAGATCTTGGTATTGCAAATATGCGTTGGAATTGTTGAGAAAGATTAATTCTCATGTAATATAAAGTCATTAACATTCAATGGGTAGACGCTGTGGTCTCACACAATCACAAAATTCCACAAGTGACACTTACTCACTTCACACCTACTGATGATGATAACTTAGTTATCGAACTGCGCATACAGGGTGATTCAAAAGTACTTTGACAAACTTCAGGAGGTGATTCCTCGCAATATTCTAATATGAATTGTCCAAATAAATATAAGTACGGAAACGCTTCGTTTCCAAGATGAAGGGTGTTGAAACTTTATTTTTATTTTCGTTTTTTTTAAATAACTTTCGAAATACTCACTTTAATCGATCGAGAATCGGTAGTGACAAGTTTTTTGAGGTGTCGAATTCGAACCTGATGTTATCATTGCTCTTTCTTGTAGGGGGCGCCACCCACAACGTCTTTTTATTTTTTGAAGATTCATGACTTTTTTGAGCGTACTTGTCGCCCATTTTTCAGTGGAAAAATCAATTCCTCCATCATATCTACGCTACCCCTGTTACAAGTCGCTATAAGCAACAGTTTTCTAGATATTTGGACTTGTGAATTTCGAATCGATTATTTGATAATCAATGCGTGTTGAATTTATTACCATTATTTTGCATTTTTCACAAGAATGCTTAGGAAATGAATTTGACGTTTAAGTAAGTAGTTTTGGTAATTACATATTATGTGACAATTAAACGTTTTGTTGTTTTGTTAAAGTTTCGGTAAGTTTTGAAACAATAATTTTGAAAAAATAGATTATTTCAACAATAATGCTCAGTTAGCCGATATGCATTTCGTTTATGGCCTTGCGGATGGCAATGCGCGCGAAGCAAGACGTATTTACCAGGAGCGATTTCCTAATCGAGTACTACCGTCAGCTCCAAATTTACCAGTCTCCACCATCGTTTGACAGAAATAGGTAGCTTTAAGAGGGCAGCTGATATTATTGGAAGACCACGAGCAGTCCGAACCCCAGAATTGGAAGAAGCTGTTTTGAACGCTCCCAGGGAGAATCCAGAAACAAGTACAAGAATAATTGCTGGAGCTCTCAATTCTACTCAGTCCACAGTTTGGAGAATTATCCACGATCAACAATTTTATCCATACCATATTCAAAGGGTACAAGATCTTTTGAAACGAGACTTCCCCCAACGCATTACTACGTGTCAGTGGTTCTTGAGAAAATTGGCTAGAAATCCTCAATTTTTGAGATATGTACTCTTCACTTCACGAGGCAAACTTCTCCCGAAATGCTATCACAAACTTCCATAACAACCCTGTTTGGACTCTGGAAAATCCGCACGCAGTTAGTGGAAGACATTATCAGTATCAATTTTCTGTAAATGTATGGGCAGCAATAATTGATAATTACTTGATAGGTCCTTCCTCTCTTCAAATGGAATGCCGGGATTACTTCAGAATATACCATTAGAAATTCGTATCCGCATGTGGTTTATGCATGATGGGGCTCCAACCCAGTTGAGCGTTTTAGCCAGGGAATTCATCAACACTGTATATCCAAATCGATGGATCGGTAGAGGTGTAGAAGAACCTAACCAGGCGTGGGCACCAAGGTCCCCAGATCTAAAACAGCTAGATTTTTATTCTTGGGGACATTTGAAGTCACTAGTTCATAAAATTTCCAGTAGCGAACGAGGAAGATTTAACCGAATAGTAGACGCCTGTGTAACAATAAGAAACACACCAATAATTTCTCAGCGGGTAAGAGATTCAATGACTAAAAGACTGAATGCCTGTATCTTTGCTGAAGGTGGACACTTTGAACAATTTATTGGAATACAATTGAGTTTTCTTTATCTTATTTTATTCTACAAAATCAAAATTTCTTGAATTAAAATGTTGATATTTCTTGCAAATTTTATTGAAACAAATACAGATTTTGCCACCTTGATACCAAAATAACTATTTCAAACGAGGGAAAAAATAAATAGATTAGGTGGCGCCCCTTACACAAAACCAAAACTACTTACTAAAACGTCAAACTATTTCCTAAGCATTCTTGTGAAAAATGCAAAATAATGGTAATAACTTCAACACGCATCGATTATCGGATAATCGACTTGAAATTTCCAAGTCCAAATATCTAGAAAACGGTTGCTTATAGCGACTTGTAACAAGCGTAGCTTTTTTATGTGGATATGACAGAAACATTAATTTTTTTACTGAAAAATGTGCTAGAAGGACGCTCAAAAAAGTTATTTTTTTTTTTTTTTTATATGTTCTCGTTCCCACGAAAAGGGATATCCTGTAATGTTCAGAGAACATCGTGGAAACCAAGGGAAAGAAGGGAGGAGTTGGTGTTCTTCTTAAATTTCTGAAGGTTGTATGCCCGGGAACACCTCCTAGGCAATGAGTTCCAAAGCCGCGCTGTTCGTTGGATGAACGAGTCTTTGGAAAGTGATGTTCTGCAGGTTTCCAAAGTGACCACGAAGGGGTGTGATGACTGAACTTGACGGGTTAATCTCGAAGAGACTGCCAAAGCAGGAACGATTGTTGATATTTCAGAAGAGCATCGCCCATGAAAATATCTATAAAATAGAGACAAATCGCCAACTTTTATACGGTGTTCCAGACAAGTGAGCGAGTTTGTAAGCGAGGCATCACCGACGAGACGAATTGCCCTTTTTTGGACAGAATCCAATAGCCTCAGGATATGTTTAGGTGCCGCACTCCAAATATGGGAACAGTATTCCAGGACAGGTCGGATCTGTGCCTTATAGATCATAAGCAGCTGACTGGGGGTGAAATAGCTCTTGGCACGAAACAGAAAACCAAGTTTTTGGGATGCACTTTTGGCAATGGACCTCACGTGATTTTCCCAGGAAAGGTTATTGCTGAATACCAAGCATCGATATGGATGGCTTCAGTGGTATGGTTACTCCTGACAAAGTTATGTTAGGCACAGTGAGATCGGCTTTTCTAGAGAAAAGACATGCTTGTGTTTTGTTTGCATTGAATTCTACCAAGTTATTAGATCCCCATTCGAGAATTGTTGCCAAGTCCATATTTATATTATTAACATTTCTTCCTCGTTCATTTCTGGTTTCACGGGCTGATATAGGGGCCCTGGAAGAGAAAGCGGTATGGAGGGTACTATCATCGGCAAAGCTGTGTACTGGACATGAAGTTGCTTTCAACAGGTCGTTGATGTGAAGTAGAAATAGTGTTGGTGCGAGAATGGATCCTTGCGGAACACCAGCATTTATGAGTAGAGTGTCAGATGAAACTCCATGGACCACTACATGGAGAGACCTGTTTGAGAGAAAACTAGCAAGCAGAGAACACAGCTGAGGGGGCAAGCCATAAGACGGAAGCTTGGCGAGGAGTCCCTGGTGCCAAACTCGATCGAACGCCTTGGAGATATCTAATGCCACAGCTAAAGTTTCTCCATGCTTTTCAATAGATAGCTGCCATATATGTGAGACGTAAGCGAGCAGGTCACCAGTTGATCTCTGATGGCGGAAGCCATATTGCCTATCGTTGACAATTCCTGAGTCTTCCAGATATTTCATGAGCTCGATGTTGATGGCTTTTTCCATGACCTTTGAAATAATAGATAGCAGTGCGATAGGTCTGTAGTTGCTAGGTAGGGCCTTTTGCCTTTTTAGGACTGGCTGTACTCTTGCAATTTTCCAATTGGACGGAAATACCCCCAAATTGTAAGAGTGGTTGAACAACTTGCAAAAAACAGGTGTGAGTTCGGGGGCACATTTCTTGAGAACAATCGGCGGGATTCCGTCAGATCCACAGGCTTTGTTGGTGTTGAGACCCAGCAAAACCTTTCTGATAGTACGTTGGCGAAAGGTGATCTCGGGCATGTGACTGTCAATAGGTGTAATGTTCGGGGGTTGTTTTCCCGATGAATCCAGAGCAAATAGGTGCGCAAAGATATTGGCTTTTTCCTGGGCAGTCGTTGCTAGTGTTCCATCTTCTTTGGTTAGGGGAGGAAATGAGCTGGAAGTGAAATTTCTTCCCACAGCTTTGGCGAAAGACCAAAATGAACGGGATCCGTTAGGACATTCAGCAAGTTTTGATCTTATTTTGGCTTTGTGGGCATCTTTGAGCTTTATTGTCTCTTTACATATGCCTCTAGCCTCGACATATGCTGCTCTGGTCTCAGGGCCCGGATTTTTTAGCCATCGATGGTATGCTGCCTGTTTGGAAGCCACAGCTCTAGAGCAGTTTCTGTTAAACCAGGTCTTATCGGATGATGTTCTTCTTTCGGTATTTGGTATGTAAGTTTGCATCCCCAACATGATGATTTCAGAAATTGTCTCAGCACATCGTGTTGGATCTACTGAAGAGAAACAAACTCTCTTCCATGGAAACGCTGGGAAAAACATACGAAGACCTTCCCAGTCGGCCGAATTGTAATGCCACATGAGACGGGGTGGTATTGTGCAGCTCGATGGTAAATGGAAAGAGCATGTTGTGGAGATGAGGGTGTGGTCAGAGTTTCCAAGTGGGGCACAAACTTCTATTCTATACGGGTCAGGATTGGTGGTGAGGAAAAGATCTAGTGTATTGGCAGACTGGTTGTTGACATCAGGGATGCGGGTTGGTAGCTCGACCAGTTGTTCTAGGCCATGAGTGATGGCGAAGGCCTCGGCTTGACGACCTGCATCATCTGTTTTGTTAGAGAATTTGAGCCAGGCAGCGTTATGTACATTAAAATCTCCCATGATTATGGTTTCAGCTGTTGGATGGTTATGAATTTTCAAAAAAGAAAAAGACGTGAAGGTGGCGCCTCCAAACGAGTTAGAGCAATTATAACATCAGGTTCGAATTCGACACCTCAAAAAACCTCTCAATACCAATTTTCGTTCAATTAAGGTCAGTATTTCGAAAGTTATTTGAAAAAAAAGGAAAATAAAAATAAAACTTCAACACCCTGTATCTTGGAAAGAAGGTTTCCGGACATTTATTTATTTGAACAATTCATACACGAGTATTGTGAGGAAGCACCTCCTGAAGTTTGTCGAAGTACTTTTGAATCACCCTGTATATTTGAACTTTTTCTGCCTCGCTGTAAACCATTTTGATTATTCCATTGAAGAAATGTCACTTAACAAACATAATATAGTTGTGATTTTCATAGCTTACTTCAAAAATGTTAACTTTCATAGAATACGTTTTTACAGTAACTGGTCTAACTTCTATACACGCTACTTTCTTTATAGCATTTTATCAAAATGCAGTCATAACCACACAACTTTTACATAATTTTTTTTTCTATGGGCGATAATAACGATGTTAAGGGGTGGGTAATGTAAATAACTCGGTACATTCCCGAATTCACGTAATTGTTCACTCCAAAGCCGCTTTTCAACCGTTTCCACAGATCATCTCACCTATCGATTCGTACGATGCATTTCAGCTGATGAAATTCTCTTTCTGCAACCTCGTAAAAGCAGCTGATGAATCGAAATGAATAATTTCGAATTGTTGAATTAACTAATACAAATTCGGATTCCAGAGAACTCCAGATTCCTCAACCATCTCGATTCGGAAACTTCAGAACTTGGGTCTTCGTGGAACAAATGCCAGTAATTGACCTCTACCACGAGAGCGTTTAATAATTTTCAGCTAGAGTGCTTCTCCGATGTCGCAAGTCGTGGTTTGTAGGAAAACTTTCTCATTAGAAATCATTGAAACATAAGTTCAGCTAGGGCTTCAACCCGGTTGAATCTTCAAGATCAGATAAACGTATTCAAATTTCCAACTTTATCTTCATTGTTTCGAACACCAGCGACAATGGAGTGAATTTATTGCAAAAGTTTTGAAAATAGCATCCGCTCTACGTCTTGAACCGAAGGCAACAATGCTGTTTGATGAAACTAAAGGGGTCAGGGAACTTGAGTAGATCCTCATTATTAATTCCCGTCATGCTAATTTTATTGAGATCGTTACTGAATTATAGTATTTCTTTCAAGTATTCAAGATTATTCCCTCCAAGTGTTTGTGAACTCGTTGATGAGTAATTGTTTAAGGTGTGCGTTCAATGAAGTGTAATTTTATTTCAAGTTGCATCGAGAAAAGGTTACACTTACAGAACTTAAATTTAATGGGTAAAAAAAAAACAAAAACAACTAAAAGAATGTACATCATATATACCAGCTGAAGCGAATGAAGAGAGGCGTAAAAAATTTATTTCCGGATCCATGATTACCTCGATTGATAAAAAAAAAATTTTTTTAGAAGCTAAAGAAATCACCGAATGCTCATCAGCTCAAAATCGAATATCAAGCTTATAAAAAAACCCTTAACAAACTCATACAAAAAACTGAAAGAGACTACTACCGAAATAGAACTCAAACAATTCTAACATTCTCTGGAAAACTATCAATGATTGAAAAGGGAAACATTCTCAATTGAATATTGATAGAAATATTTTTCTGTGAATTGAAAAATCCACGATTAAAATGAAGTTATTTTTTGTGAATGTCTAACAGAAAACAACTACTTCGGTAAAGTACGCTGGACATTGAATACATCTGATAGATATTCTGAAAGCCTACTCAAAGAAAAATCTGAAATTGAAAATTTGCATTTTCATTCAGATTTTTCTTTGAGTTAGGCTTTTTCAGAATATCTATCAGATGTAGTTCAATGTCCAGCGTGGCTTTAGCCGGGGAAGTAGTTGTTTCTGTTAGACATTCACAAAAAATAACTTCATTTTAATCGTGGATTTTTCAATTCACAGAAAAATATTTCTATCAATATTCAATTGAGAATGTTTCCCTTTTCAACATGAATACCCCACAAGAGGTTATCTTGACGATGGAAGTTAGTGACTGAAGTTTATCTTTCAGTCGCAGATGATTACACATCTGATTTTATGAACATCCTGTTTATATTTTCAACAAATCAAACTATCATTGAAATGTATAATCATGGCGAAAGAGTAGAAATAAATAGTATAAAAATGGAAATGGCGAACTTGAAACCGATCTAACAAAAATAGTGGACATATTCAATAAGATGTATATTAAAACTGGAAAAAAGCTGTCACAAAAAATACACAGGACACTAAACTATAACTTTAAATAAAATATCAATAACTACTCCATCTTCCTTCCACCAACCAATAACAGAGGAGTCGTAAAAGCGATAAAAGAACTCAAAAACCACAAAGCACCAGGAATGGACAACCTGAAAGCAGAAGTTCTGAAATTAATAACAGAATATATAGCTGAACCCATTGTATTATATATTCAATAAAGCAACAGAAGCTGGACCCTTTCCATCTTGTCTAAAATCATCGAAAGTCCTTCCCGTATTTAAGGAAGTAGGGAGGAGGCATCAAATTAGCGACCTATATCTCTATGTATATGTAAAATCTTCGAAAAACTTCTGAAAAATAGAAATTCTTTCCTCAAAAAACATAACATCATTTCAGACCCGCAATCTGGTTTTCAAGATGGAAAATGTACACAAGATGCACTGATTGAGTTCACCAAACACATTTATAGAGCCTTCGATAATAGTAAACCCTCAATAGGCGTATTCAAAGACTTATCAAAGGCGTTCGACACAGTGAGCCACTCCATACTATTATCTACCGTAGAAAATAATGTCATACGAGGAAATGCGCCTAATTGAATTTAATCGTACCTTAAAAATAGAGATCAAGTAGTTAAGATTGGAAATGTCACAAGTACATCGGAAAAAATAGAATGTGAAGTACCACAAGAAATTGTCCTGGGACCAATTCTGTTCTGTACATATGTAAATGGATTATTTTCAATCAGCTTTGGCGATGACACAGTCATATTTTATACAGAAGAAAACTGGGCCGCGGTAAAACAAAAAGCAGTAAAAGCTTGGAAATCATAAAAGACTGGTTTCGACTATGAAAAACTATCTTTCAACTTAGAAAAAACATATTTTCTGCCATTCTGTAACCATTTTTCTCTACCACACTACGGCCTCCTAACAATTCATAATCAGCTGCAAATTAAATCTGTTACATATATAAAATACCTCGGAGTCATGATCGACTCCCATCTAAGATGGAATCACCATATTGACTGCATTGTAAAGACACTAAGATGTTTCGACAATTCCAATACATATTTGACTTGAAACAAAAAAAAAACACTCTATTATAGCCTTGTCCAGAGTCACATAACGTATGGTGGGGTAGGCTGAGGTGGGGCTACGGAAACTTACCTAAGACCACTTGAGGTAATACAAAGGAGATTTCTGGAACTCATACTTAACAAAAACTAAAGATATGCAACTGAGAACTTGTATAATGAAGCAAAAGTACTCGATATTAGACAACTACATTTCAAAAATCTTATTCTAAAACAATTCAAACAAAATAATCACAATCTGAAGCAAACACATAATTACGAAACACGTAATAAAAACCAATACATAATACCTTACGCTACCCAATCAATTGGACAACGATCACATGAATTTCTAGGGCCAAAAACATGCAATACTTCACCCCAAGAAATACAAAAATTAAATTCAAGTTATAAACAAAAACAATCCATGACTACATAACTGAAATGCCTTCGTCTGTCTGATTGAAACAAATAAAAAATAAATTAAAAAAGGCCTTCCACTGCGTTTTTAATTATTTTTTATTTTTATTGTATTACTGTGTATATTCCTTTTATTATTAATAACTCTAATGTGATCTGTAAATATGTATGTATGTATGTATGAGTGTCTATATGTATATATAAGTGTATATGGCATGACTAAAACTATATATATGATTTTATATTAGGATATATTTCGTAACACTCTGTATTGAACCACGCACAAAGGGATTTCCCTCCTTCTGTGGTAATTTCAATTTATTTAGATCAGATTTTATGTAAACATTATTATTCTGTTACCAATCTGTATGATGCTGCTGAATAAATTTCATTTATTATTATTATTAAACTCAGGAGATAATTAGAGTAGTGATTTTTTTTTGTCGAAAATTGAAGGGAAATAAGTCCATACATACACCCTTTTTTTATTTCAAACGAAAGACCCCTGAAAACAGTTCAACTTCCGAATCTCAAACAATTTCGTATGGAACATTAATTGTAATACGAAATGTGCGGCAAATACCCACAATATGAACACATGAAATGTGTTACGAATAAAACTTTTTCCACCAGACACATTGATTTTATATTTACGATATTTACTTAACGCGTATGGTCAAAAGTTATATATACTAGCGCCAAATGAAATATCGAAGGAAGAATAAGAACAAACATAGAAATAAGACAGGAATTCTAAGCGAATATATTCACAAAATAAGCAACACGGAATTAGATGGTGCATATACGATTGAAATGAGATTAATAATAATCATGATCCTTTTCCTGCGAGGTATGATCAGTGTCATCAGAGAGGAAAATGTACTAGATCAGAAGGTCAGAAATGTACCAGTTCGGAGAAAGAGCTCCTGGATCGGGATTGAATTGATATTTATCATATTATTGTTATCTATCTCGTTACCAGTAATACAGTGTCTGTCATAAAGTTGGCTACATATGAAAAAAATATTGAAATTTCTGAAAAATTTCTTGAATAACTAAACCTAGCAGGCCAAGGATTTCCTGAATATCGACCTATCCACTGCTCACCAAACTCATTATTCAACCATTACCGCACTTCACTCGTAGAATGAATGGAAGACCCATCTTGTTGAAAAAATAAACGTATCCGCTCTTGTTATGGTACGTTGTCGATAAATGTAAATATCTCGTTCCGTAAAAAGTTCAAATGCCGTTCGCCATTTAAACTTTGTCTTAAAAAGATGGGACCTATGTTTCGCTCATTTTAATCCCACACCATACATTCACTTTGAAACTATATTGGTCGTTGGCTTCAATAATAAAATAAGGATTATGATCTGCCCACCATCTATAATTTTGAGAACTGACGACACCATTTGAGGTGAGAGTTGCTTCGTCAGAAAATAGCACATTTTTGAGGAATCACGATTGTCTTCTAACATTCCCTGGAACCATGCACAAAAATCAAATCTAGCGTCATAATCCATGTCTCGCAGTACTTCCAAAATTTTGGTTTGTATGGGTGAAAGTGATTCTGCTTTAAAATTCGTCTAACAGAGGTTTGAGATATTTCTGCCTTTTCCGCTATAATTGTCGTCGAAGTTTGGTGTCTCAGTGACTGTCAGTGAAACATTGTTTACATTATTTTCATTATTTACAAAAGCTTAACGTGAACACTTTTATATTTGTTTTCAACCGAACCAGTTCCCTTAAATTTTTGCAATATCTTTGCCACTGTAGTGAAATGCAAATTTTGGTAGATGCTTGTGATATGATAATTTTTGACATATAGCAATACTATTTCTATTTTTTCTTGTATACTCAGTTTTAGAGCCATTTCTATTGATAGATTGAAAAACACTATAAAAAACCAAACTTCAACAAAATTGTCAACAATTTATTGTAACATTTGTTATTATTACAACAAAATTATATCTTTTTTCAAAGCCGCCTTATAAAATTCAAAAATGAGAAAAGGACCACCATTAGAGTTTTTCAGAAATTTCAATAACAAACTTTTCCCATATGAACTTTATGACGGACTCTGTACAAAAAGAAGATTAGAGAAAAAATTTGTATTTATTGACTTTATTTGCGAATATTACCACTTTTGATTATATATCATCCTGAAAAAACCGGTAATATGTCGCTCGAGTTTTCTAACTAAAAATCATTCGTATGAATTTGTTCACATTCCGCACATGAATCAACATTGCAAATTACTCTTGAAACATGACACATTGCCTTCTCAAACTTCTGCAATCCAAAGGAAACCCCTGTCACTTTCGGGAGTGCACGTGAAACTGAATATGTTGTCAAACACTCTACCAACTCCATTCCTGCAAGAGTAGTTAACCCTAACTCACAGCGACACTCTTATGTTGTTAAACGAACTCTGTGAATTCACCGAGTGTTGGAAATTTCTAGTCGGCTTTTAGAGAAGGAACAAAAGTGAAATTCTGGGGAGCTGGATAAGTGTCGGATCATATTTCATGCATGACAATCAGGGTGGCTGTGCTGAAAGCTGCCATCTTAATGAAGATGTACGGAGAGATTGGTTTGCATCTCACAGGGGCTGTGAAGATCGGTTTACCCTTGTTAAAAAATATCGTTAGTACAGAAATCTGCTGATTTATATATAAGTGTACCAGCTCAACATCACATCATCATTACTTTGGGATATACTGCTTTTGTTATCATGAAATCAGTTTGTACTTTGAAAATAAAAAAAATGCGAATTAAAACAGAGGAAAAATGAAGTGAAGTTGTGTTGTCACTCTATTGAATATGTAACAACTTAGGTGTCACTTTGAATACATGGGCTTGGCATTTTTTGGACTGCTTCTAAGTTCTTATTAACCTAAGTTCTTATTAACCGACGAAATCTCTAGACGACGCGTATTTTTTTCAATGTATGATCACGCATAACTTTTCAGAGCCGTTCGATTCTGATGATTATTGTTTCATTGGATAGGGTTTCCTTCAAGTTGGTCCCATTTGAGATTAAACAGAAAAATCCATCTCTGAGGGTGGCAAAATAAATGTTGGTCCGTTAACCGATTTTATCAGGCATAACTTTGTAGTGGGTTTTCCGATTTGGATTATTCTTTTTTTATTAGATAGGGTATACCCCATAGTTGATCATATTCCAATTTGAAATGAAATAATCCACCTCTATGTGTAGTAAAATAGGGGATGATTGATTTTTCACTTGTGAACATTGGCACACATATGTAGTTGACATTGACAGATCCTCCTACATCCGTTATGATAATTACATTCTATGAAAGGATGGAATTATATACACAGTGATGAAAGCAACTGACCAGAACTTTCAAAAATAATTTATATTATATAACAATGAATAGTTGAAGTTCAAATCATATTATTCAACAGTTAATAGTTGAAGTAATCTAGGTAAGTATAGTTATTCTGATCCCAATTGGAACGGCAATGAAAAAAAACTACGAGGAAAGTTCATATGCACTGCCTGGCAAATGGGAAATTTATATACTACCAGTGTTTTTACTCTCAAAGCGTTCCTGGTACAATCATTAAAAAAATCTGGCGTGTGTTCCTAGTTGCCCAGATTTTTAGTAAAGGCGCTATCAAATAAATTTGAGGAATAAAAACTCGCTAGCTCGATTGGACATCTGTTATCTGAAGCCGCATGATTTACCCAATATTCCTTAATCAGTGCCGTGTGTTGGTGGGGTTGGGAATTATCCTTCGAAAATAATTTTATCAATATGGCTTTCTGGAGACCTTTCGTAACAAATAATAAAATTCAGTTGAGATAACATGTGTCTACTTCTACATGGGGGGATCAATTGCTATGATTGTAAGAATAATTAACTGAAAAAATACCACTGGAAAATAATATACCGACGCCTATGTCAAGGCGGCAATTGGAAAGAGAAATCATTCACGAAACTTCTTATGTCGGTTCAATTGGGATTAAAAATACTTTGGAAGTAATGAGAAGTATTTTGGAAGTAACAAAAAATTAAGTAGGTAGTAATCAGTAGATTTCAGCAACAAAAAATTCAAAAATAAAAACTTTTTAACAAAATATAAACTGCCTTAGTCTTAATGATAATTGAGCTCCTAAACTGATGTGAGTAACTAATTTTGAGTCGGCGCCAAACAAACCAGCAATTGAATCAGGTAAAGTGTGAAATGATGGCAGCGTTTTGATAACTTCTTCAAAGTAATAAAATGATCTTCAATAATTGTTTGTTTGGCACCGACTCAAAATTGGTTACTCTCATTAGTTTAGGAGCTCAATTATCATTGAGACTAAAAATGTTTTTTTTCTTTTTTCTTTTCAGTCGATTTTTTCGTCGGTTTAATTCTTTGTTATTTTATTACGTAGCAAAAGTTTGAGAAATTGAAATTTTGAATTGGACGCCAGAATTTTTTGTTCATTTATAGCATAAAAATTCAGAATTTCTATGGAAGATAAAAATAATGTTTTCTCCTGCTAACAACGCAATAAAAGTTATTGATTATACAGTGCGGTTTTTTATAGCCCCCTCCCCCTCCGTTTACTTTCGAACGGTTCGACATAGAACGATGGGACGGAACTGTTTTGAATGATATCACTGATACTACTTTTTGAAATTGAAGACATTGTGATTGCTCGATAGATGGCGCAAAGGGCACATCAACTCACAAATCAAGTCAAGTGGCACATCTTTGATCAGATAATTCAATTCTCTTTTCAAACATCTTATTTTTTCTCTAATTTCGTTCGAACGTTTTTTTACAATATGATTTGAAATGTCAAGTATAAGTGCGGATCTGAAAGGTACCCTTAACTTGATAACTTTTGAACGGTTTGATCTGAAACAATGAGACATGAAATATATTGAAAGATAAGTGCCATGTGAAGTGGAATGAATAAAAAAATCGAATTAAACGGTTTTCTTCACATAAAGGATTCAATATAAAATTGAACCAGAAAATGGTAGATCTCAGGTGAAAAACCAACTACTTTCCTGGCAAATACCACGCAGAACGTTGAATGATATTCACCTGAAAATCCATGCATACTTCCATATAATATCAATGGACATTGAATGCAAATGTTTCTGTCTGATAAGCTCGATTATGTTTAATTCATGTCGTGTTCACCTAACAATCCGCATACCGGTTTCAGGCTTCTTGGCCCTCATCAGTACGGGTAGTCAACCAGCCAAAGGTCAAAGAACTCTGGCTGAAGTGAGATTCAACGTAAACAAACCATCATCGAGCTTGTAACACCTATAGGTACGCCGGAAAAAAAAAAGCTTTAACTGGCGGTACCTAGTGACAGAAATAAACACTCCGAAAAACTCCCACCGCGATAGGTTTCTAAATAAAAAATTCCTTTTCAGTAGGATGGCAAGCCGTCTAGCATATAGTGAAAGATAAGTGCCATGTGAAGTGGAATGAATAGAAAAAATCGATTAAACGGTTTTCTTCACATAAAGGATTCAATATAAAATTGAACCAGAAAATGGTAGATCTCAGGTGAAAAACAACTACCTTCCTGGCAAATACCACGCAGAACGTTGAATGATATTCACCTGAAAATCCAAGCATACTTCCATATAATATCAATGGACATTGAATGCCACTCCTACTGAGAAGGAATCTTCTATTTAGAAACCTATCGAGGTGGGAGATTTTCGGGGTGTTTCTTTCTGTCACTAGGTACCGCCAGTTAAAGTTTATCTTTTCCGGCGTACCTAAGTGTTCAAGCTCGATGATGGTTTGTTTACGTTGTGTCTCACTTCAGCCAGAGTTCTTTGGACCTTTGGCTGGTTGACTACTCCGTACTGATGAGGGCCAAGAAGCCTGAAACCGGTATGCGGATTGTTAGGTGAACACGACATAAATTAAACATAATCGAGCTTATCAGAAAGAAACATTTGCATTCAATGTCCATTGATATTATATGGAAGTATGTATGGATTTTCAGGTGAATATCATTCAACGTTCTGCGTCGTATTTGCCAGGAAAGTAGTTGTTTTTCACCTGAGATCTACCATTTTCTGGTTCAATTTTATATTGAATCCTTTATGTGAAGAAAACCGTTTAATTCGATTTTTCTATGAAATATATTGAATGGTATTACCGGTCTCACTTTTTGAGAGAAGATACATCACAAATACTCGACAGAGGGCGCTGGGGGCACACCAATTCGAAAATTTTGAAAGGCATAGAGGTCAAATTGCACATCGTTGAAAAAGTTATTCGATTTTTCATTCAACTATGGTTGTTCTATGGAATCACAATTGCGAGTGCGGCTTTTTATAGTCCCCCCTTCCCTGACAACTTTCTAACGGTTCGACATAGAACAACGGGACCGAAACTATTTCGAATGATATCATCGATACTACTTTTTCAAATAGAAGAGACCGTAATCGCTCGATAGATGGCGCATTGTTGAAAATATAAATCAATTCTTTCAAATTTTCCAACAAGTTTTATTTTTTATTTTGTCATGTCTTTTTCAACAATATGCATTCAAAATGTTGTTATTCTTGACATTTCAAAATACATATTGTGAAAAAACGTATTGACGAAATAAAAAAAACTAGTTGGTTGAAAAGAGATGTGCCATTTGACCCCCAATGCTATTTGAAATTTTCAGTTGATGTGCCCCTCCGCGCCATGTATCGAGCAATCACAATATCTTGTGTGTCCGTCCAAGACGCGCCGCCTCCGCGCACCCCGCTGCTACCATTATACGCTCAACGTAATTAATTTCCTTGTTTGTTTGGCGCCGACTCAAAATTAGTTACTGACATTAGTTGAGGAGCTCAGTTATCAAGACTAAGAAGGTTCATTTTATTTTTTGCTTTTCAGTTTCTCTTTTCATCGGTTTATTTTTTTGTTTAATAACCAACCGTGTAGAAAACGGGGGTTCAAGGTATAAAAACCTGCCGTACCTTCGGACTATTTATAAATTGCTATCTCATAGGATTACTTGAAATATTAGCGTCGAACAACAAAATCGAAGATTTTTTTTTAGGTTGGCAGGCTAGCCTTGTCTGATGTGATTCTTGGCAGTTTCCTAGTTTTTCACATGAATGGAATGAAATTCAACACAACATAGTATATTAAACTACAAGGGCGGAAAGTTGAAATTTCCTGACTGCGCATCCTGCCCTTGTGGTGTATACTTTTTTTATAGCTGGACGGAAGTACGTCACTACTTTCATTTCCAGTTATTTATTATAAACAATACACGTTCCAGTTGACAGCTCGGTGCGCTGTCATATTCAACTTCTGTACCTCGCTTCAGCGCCTCTTTTGGATACCCACAAAGCTTAAATATTTGCTCCCGCTCTTCGCCCCTCTCTTTCTCACTTTCTCGCGTGTAATCCCATCTGTCTCGATGTACATGGATAATATTTGCTTCCGCTTTACAGAGGGCGTGGTCTGTCAATGTCTACTTCAAAATCGTTGGAGAAAATACGTACTTTCGTACGAGATATAAGAAAAATCATGTTGTGTTTACACCTTGTCTGATTTCAAAAGAGAAATAAATGACATCTAGTGAAAAATAGGAATAATATTATTAGATTTCCATTCTTATACCAATATTTGCCAAATCTATGTTATTCCATCATTCCTTTGGGAAGTTCTCCAATATGTACAGAGAAACAGAATATTGATTTGAATAATGTTCTTTCAGTGATTCATGATTTTTGTTTGACCTGTATGGTTTTTCCATCTGTTAGTTCTAATTATAGCCTTTACCTCTTTGCATACAAAACTCATAGTTCTCTATCTTTCTTGAATAGAATAGAATAGGTAATCTGTTGAAAAAGTTTTTTCTACTGGACGTCCCTCTCGGTGTTCTCATCGCAATTCGTATCATTTTCACTCTGCTTCAATCAAAATTAATAGCTTTATTCACCATATATCCATACATCTATACATCAGGTGCAACATTCTGATAACTAATCAGCGATAACCATAGTTGAATCACAATTATGTCAGAGCCAGTCTGTGGAGAAAGGCACTATACAGTGCTAGTCAAAAGTCCCCTCCCCCCCTCGTATCTTTTGAACGGGTATACTTATAATAATGAAATTTGGAGGGTGGAAATAAACGGATGTAGGCTTCTCAACTGGTCATAACAGGTGACGCAATAGTCATAAATGACGTCACAAGGCCACTGTGACCAATAATTTTAAATGGGACCCTATGGCAAGTGACAGCTCGTTTGAAAGGTATTGAAAATACCTATTCAGTCATACCAATTTTGTTTGGATTTCGGCTGATTTTGATTGATAAATTGAAGAAATACGAAAATTATAGTTTCGCATTTAATTAATAAAGATTTAAGAACCAGTTCTTATAATAAGTGTTCAGAATGTGCTCCATCTACTTCCTGGCAGTAATGCATCCTATTGCTAAACTCTTGTCGTACTCGTCCCAGTGTGTCAGCGGAAATTGCCCTACATTCTTCAACAATTCGTTGTTTCAGAATGGCAATAGTGTCAGGTGCTGTAGCGTAAACCTTAGATTTCAAGTACCCCCATAGAAAAAATCTAATGGTGTAAGGTCCGGTGACCGAGCTGGCCATTCGATCGAACCTCGTCGTCCAATCCATCTACCACGATATTCTTCATCTAGGTAACGTCTTACTGCACCGTAATAGTGTGCAGGAGCACCATCTTGTTGAAACGTTATTTCCAAGTTGTCGAATTCATCTGGATTATCTTCTAGAATTTCAAGAATTAACGGCGCAATATCATTTTGTAACATCTCCAGATACAATTCACCGGTTGAGTTAGCATTGAGAAAAAGAGGCCCAACTATGTGGTTTCCCAAAATACCTACCCAAACATTTACTTTTTCTGGAAATTGAGTATGTTTTTCACGAAAGATGTGAGGATTTGTGTCACTCCAATACCTCACATTTTGAGTGTTAACATTTCCATTGAGAAAGAAAGTACTTTCGTCACTAAAACAAATTGTCTGTATGTAGCCTGGTTGTTGGTTCATTTTATTAGACATAGTTTCACAGAATTCTAGTCTTCGGTCGGGGTCATCATCTGAAAGTTGGTGCACCATTTTTAATTTGTATGGATGAAATTTGTTTTTAGCCAACACCCTATGTACTGTCCTTTGACTGACTTCACAGATAGACGCAACTTGGGCTGTGGAAGAAGTAGGGTTTACTACCATTTCTCCAATTATTGTAAAATTTTTTGTCATCACTAATTGTTGGTCGACCAGATCGTTTGGCATCTTGAACACTACCTGATGCTTCAAACTTCCGAAGAAGCTCCCTCAAATAAACCCTCGATATAGGGCGATCGGGGTACCTCTCATTAAACAGTCGTTCCGCTGCATGGAAATTGTTTCTACATTCACCAATTATTAAGATAGCTGCTACTTTGTCGGCTACAGTACGTACCATTTTGCCTATGTAAACACTTAAACGTCTCGTTAAACAATAGCTTAGGTAAATTTTCAAGGTATAAACACTTTTGACAAGTGGAGAATTCAAAAACGTCAACCTTTTTGACAATTAACCAGAGGCGTACTTTAAAATCTTTATTAATTAAATGCGAAACTATAATTTTCGTATTTCTTCAATTTATCAATCAAAATCAGCCGAAACCCGAACAAAATTGGTATGACTGAATAGGTATTTTCAATACCTTTCAAACGAGCTGTCACTTGCCATAGGGTCCCATTTAAAATTATTGGTCACAGTGGCCTTGTGACGTCATTTATGACTATTGCGTCACCTGTTATGACCAGTTGAGAAGCCTACATCCGTTTATTTCCACCCTCCAAATTTCATTATTATAAGTATACCCGTTCAAAAGATACGAGGGGGGGAGGGGACTTTTGACTAGCACTTATAACTATGTTAATAGAATTCTAATTGTCTGCTGTTGAGAATTCTGGTGTATTGTTCCATTTACGGAATCCAAACATAATCCGTGGAGTGACAATAACATTCGCAGATCGTTGATTGGGGTAATGATTTCCAGCTTCTGATATGGTTCGATTTCGAAGTCAACTAAATTCATGCATGGAAGCCCTTCAGTGTTAGATGGGGTCTGACATTCCGTGAAATGAATTCAATAGGAAATCGTAAAAGGATCGTATTCTGACAGAAATGGAATCATATTCACACGTTTATTGGGTCATGAAACATGTAAAAGGAAACACTCAATTTGCAAACTTCTGAATGGAGTGTACATGACGTTTCACAGTCAGAAATTGCTATTGAATGATATTAACTGGCTACATTTTTTTTCATTGGAAAATAAAAAAACATGAAATAAAACAGTTATTGAGAACTGAGCAAGTATGAGATGTTTGGAAGAACGTTGTCAACATTATTATTTCCAATAGTTCCAACTTTGGGTTGGGTTTCCTTCAGTTCCCACGTACACTACTAAACAAAAGCTACATTCATTTTCATGGGTTGGTCAACTTGCTAGGTATTTCCATGATTATTTTTCAATATCGTTAGTTTCTGACATGCACTTTGTCGATACCTCTCCAAATGACAAAAAATTTGTGTAGATGAAACCAACACATTTGTGTTTTTCATAAAATATAGGTTGAGGTTACAACTATTTTGATTTCAATGAATGGCTGACAGGATTCAACTCCGAATTTTATTTCATAGGAAATAGGTTGAGATTACAAGATATATAGGCTTTGATTTTTATGAATGGCTGACAGGATTCAATTCCGATTACTCGCATCACCAACTACCAGATCAGATCAGATTTTTTATTTGGGGCTTATAGGCTTGAAGTCTCTCCACTGCAATCCTTCCAGACCTATTGTTATGCCTCCATGATTGTTGGAGTTCCTTGTCTAGTTCCGTTTTTATCAAGAGACTCCACGGATAAGACTTTCCACGTATTTGGGGTTTCTCCTTCCCTAACGTTGTACACCTCATTTTCGACAGGGTTTCATACTGGTTTTCCAATCTTCCTGGTAGAACTAACATATGGTTTCTTCTTCAAGGCTGATGTTATTCATATGTATTTGAGCCCACAGTGGTTGGTTGGTTGGTTTAAGGCTGACGAGCCAGAGACAGGGTTGGCACTTAGCTTCCCTTGACACTGCGACCAGCTGGGGTCTATTGTATCACTCTGTCGTCAGTGGTTCCTCATTCAAACAGGTTTGTGCCCCTAACTATGTCTAGAAGCCCGTTGATAAGGTTCTTCGGACTCATGCCCGTTTCCGGGCCGATCTCTCAAAGATTCTGTGTCGCCCACCACTTAGGGCGTCACAGTCGAATGAAAGACAAGAGTAAGACCCGAGGCCTCCTCTTGTCTCTTGATGACAAGCCATTCTTCGAGTATCTATCCCCATGTCCTGGGTTTTGATGAGCTGAAGAATCTTTTTGGTTTCCATTTTACCAAATGGCTTTGGAATCCACTCTGTTTCCGGGAGTTTCTCAGTAGGTATTCGACCATCTGCTGATCCCTCCTCGGTTGGGTTTACGGTTTCTGGTGCCGAGTGTGATTCAACTGGAATCTCCTCGACTTCCATACCCGCTATCGGTGTTGGGTCTTCTTCAACTGGAAGTTCCCCAGTGTTGTTTGTGTAGGGGAAAGGGTCGTCCACACCTGCGGTGCCCCCTGCGCAGGTGTAAGGCAGATTACTCTGGGAGGTCGCCATGTATCCCAGAGGCTCCGTTTTTTTTTATACCTGACTGGCTCAGGTATTATCCATCCCTCGGCACGGGTCGCTTGACGCCTTGGATTAAGCCATGTTGTGGTGGCATTTGGTTTGAGATTGACTTAGAGATCCGCAGGTTTTGACCATTTCTGGTCATTCCCACTGGATTTTCCTTGTCAACTCCGTTATCCAGCGATACCACTTGGAGGTAGCCACCTAAGTTTCCGCAACCCATCTTCATCTATCGTAGGAGGTGAACATGTGTTGACGCAAACTACTCGCCTTCAGTACTTTATTAGGAGGCTAACTGAGATTCTAGTTGTCCTTCTGTTCTGGCTTAGTAGATATTCAGTGTATTTTTGCGTTGATTATGCACTAAACTTCTTCACCTGTCTCATTCCTGGCGTCTTGTTCTATTATTACTTCGATTTGTTTTCCATCCATGTCCAGATTTTAGTTTTCAGCAGAGTTTTCGCTGAGCCATAAAATGGTTTATGCTTCTTCTTGTCCTCTTCGTTGCCCTCGTAACCTGAGTGTCCTGGAACCCACGAAACTGTGAGTCTGTTTTGACTGAACAGCTCTCGTAGGGATCTCAGGCAGTCCCAAACGAATTCACGTACATGGAACCCAATTGCTCCTACAGTGGCTTGGCTGTTGAAGTAGAAGGCAATGGTTCTTTTTGAACTCGCCATAGTACCATTGGAGAATTCAGGTCAATGGTCGCTTCTGACATGAATGATACAGGGGCTTACAGAACTTCTTTCCGTAACAAAATATGTTTTATTCATGAATTGGCTAATATTGCCAACAGAAGTCGAAAGGTTGAAAAAAAAACGATATAAAAATTTTTAAAAAAAAACGAACAAAAAAAGAAACTTGATAGCCAAAAATGAAAAGAATCATTTAAGTCTCCTTAACTGATGTAAGTAACTGATTTTGAGTCGGCGCTAAATAAGCAGATTAATTACGTTACTTACATTAGTTGAGGAGCTTAGTTATTAAGACTTAAAAGTTAATTTTATTTTTTGTTTCTCAATTACTTTTTCATCGTTAATTTTTTTTTAGAGTTTGTTTTTTAATTTTTTGTTGCTATAATCTCTAATTGCTACCCACTCAATTTGGATTACTTTTAAAATATTTACTGACCCACCTTACTTCAACTATTAACTGTTATATACTATGTGGGGGATAATCCCACTCCACAGTGGTCCAAAATAACGGAAAGGCTCCTCAAAAACGACCATTATATCGTGTTCGTTTATGGGCATCCTACATGTATTTTTTCTTTCGAGTTCGATTATCTCCAGAAAAAAAAACATCTTTTGAAAAATTCCTGTGAAACTCGGGTGAAAAGTCAATTAAGGTATGTTGTTTTCATTTCATGCTTGATGAGATGAATTGGTCGTTTATTTACTCAGTTATCAATAGATATTTTCTGTGCTGTTATTAGGATGAACGTGCGTACATTTTCAACTTCCGTTGGACTTACAAAAAATGCCCGACGAGTCCCCGCTCTGAAAAAATATCTGAAGTCTCTATAAAAACATATCAAAAATTTCTTGCTCATACTTGCACTTCTTTAAATATTTAATTATTTGTGAGCCTCTGCAAGAGTGTATAAAAAAAACGCATAAAATATATTTTGACCCACAATGACACAAATATATTTTGACCCACAATGACACCTCATTATTCTGTGAAAAAGTCGACTTTTTTGCTAGAATGTGACTGCCTATATTACCCATAAACAATATTTTAAAAATATTTTCGATACTGATTTTTCTCATTGAAGTGAAACATTGAAAAAGTCATTATTTAAAACATTTGATCTAATACCAAAGATACCCCTTTCGAAATCAACCCCTTTGCGACAAATTTTTCTATGGTTCTCGTGAGCTTTGACAACAATTCAGCATAAAGAAAGCTCAAATCTGATTTTATTGTTCAATCACCCCTTCTAAATACCACCCCTGTGTGACACTTTTCTATTATATTTTTTCCATGATTCTCGTCAGCCTTAGAAGCAATTCCGCGCGAAAAAAAACCCTCGAATATGTTGTTTTTTTTCGAACCGTCCCTTCTGAAAACCACCCCTTTATGACAAGTTTTCTCTTAATATTTTTCTTATGATTCTCGTTAGTCTCAATGGCAATTCCGTGGAAAACGATGCTCCAATTAGATTCTTTTTATCCAACCACCCCTCTTAAAAACCACCCTTTTGTGTCGATTTTTTTTTAAATTCTTAGCATGATTCTCGTCAACCTTCAGAGAAATTCTGCGAAAAAAAGACTCAAAGCTGGTTTTTTTTTTAACCACTCCCTCCAACAAACTATCCGTTCGTGACATTTTTTTTCATGAGTTTTGACACCCAAAAAGGCGATTAAGCAAAAAAAACAATTGGTTCCGTTTTTTTCGTCATGGGGACACTGTGCACTCATATGTATTTTAAACATTTCTATTTCCGACATGTAAATTTCAAAGTTTTATTTAGTTTGAATTTAAATATTTCAATATGTTAATATCTTCAGTTGAGGGTTTTCTACCTATCAAAGTACAAGCGTTCCCCTAAATTAAAACCCAATTAAAACCCAATTATGAAATTGGCGAATAATTTCTCCGAGCGGATTAGAACTCCAGCAAAGTCATTAAATTGTTAGGAATTATGCCATTATACAAAATAACGGTCATTACATTGAGATGTTATTATCAAAATCAAATTTAACTGAAGAGGAAATTGTCATCAGGATTCCTCAATGATTAAAACAAATTATCGTACAATTATCAAGACGAATTGTGTGGATATGAAAACCAGTCCACCAATATTCGAAAGCAATTCAGTCCAGAAATTCAGCCGAGAATTCAGTCCAGTGCATTCAAGTGGGAAATATTATTAAGTATAACCCGCAGTCTAACTATTCAGTCGAAAACGAATGACGTCCAGTACATCCAGTTCACCGTTTCAATATTCAAATCACATAGTGATAACCGCAGTGCAACTCATTCACAACTCACAAACAGATTGCAACCCGCTGGACTTCTACATGTAACATGTGAAGGGCCTAGTTTATGGTGCAGAACCATTGAAGTTCTTACTGAACGAATTATGGTTGCCTTCCACACCATAAGAAACACTCCCGACTTCGCTCTCCACAAGGTAGAAACGTCTCAGCTTCATAATCGTAAAGCAAAGAACATTTCTTATCAACGTAAGCTAAAGTGTTCGGCTCTGCCACAGAAATGATAATTGCCCACTAAAATATTTTATAGGTGTAACGGTTACAAGCTGATATACGCCAGAACTATAACTAGCTGGTACCATCGACTTTGTCGACGTATTCCGTCCAAGACCTCAAATACCAATTTTTATGACCCAAACCTGAAAACTAATGGAACCATCATACAAACTTTCACCCCCAGAGATGTTACATTTATGAAAACACTGGAACATGTATTCCTTTATCCCTTACAAAAACTTCAAATATCAATTTTTATGACCCCAATTTAAAAACTAACGGAGTTCCTATACAAACTTCCAATCCCAATTTAACCCTCATTTCACCCCTTAAAGGTTGAATTTCCGAAAACACCAAAAAACTTATTTTTCATTTGTATCAAAGACCCCCCAATACCAATTTTCAGGATACTAACTTCAAAATTAACTATACAGATTTTCAATCCTCATTTTACCCCTTTAGGGTTGAATTTTCCTTATTTGTGAAGAAGAGCCCAAATACTAATTTTCATGACTCTTATTTCAAAACCAACTGAACTTTCACCTCGTCGCTCGAAGTGTTCATAAAAGTAGGTACCTATTAATTTCAGTGGACAATGATTGGTTGGTGAGTAACAACTTGTCGAAGTATTAATTTCATAACAATTCGCGCGACAAGCTTTTTGAAACCAAATAAGTGAACAAAAAATAATCAAATCATTGTCAGCGATGACCTAAACTTAATTTTCCTACGTTCATGCAAAAAACAAAACTTTATTGAACTATATTTAGTGAAAAGAGTGGTTCTTTATTGCACTGTGTGATGGAATGTTTATTGTACCATCTGTCATTCTACATCTGTCATTTGTGATCATGTCAAACATAAACGTCAAATCGACGCAATTTTTGGTACGCCTTTTATTTTTCTACACTCAGTGTCATCTGGATAAAACCTTTTTTGGTTTTTGCATGAACGTAGAATAGTATATTGTGCAACTAGTGCGGAAAATAGTATGAAATATCCAATTCCCGCACGAGTTGTACACTATATTTTTCCGACGACCTACATGAAAAACATAGGTATGTTTCGCATGACTGTATTACCTATTTACAAATCATTTTTACAGGAACCCAATTCAATTGCCTGAAGAAGCATATAAGAAAGATGTATCACACAAAGAGAACAAATTTTATTGAACATTTAACAAAAATATTTGGGTACATTTTGGTCTGTATTTATGAAATATTGGAAAAATAATTATTGATGCTAATATTTGAACAATTGTTCAGTACTAACGGAATACTATTATTTTCTTTTATCAAGCCTTGAATGGCTTGATTATTAATTCCCGTCATAATATTATTATCAGTTTCCAAAACTGTAGTGGAGGTTGATGGTCTCGCAGTAGGAACTGATTGTGATTCCGAGCTAGTTCCGAATAGTTCTGGTGTGAAGGTTGTTGCATGTTCAATGGATTGGGTTATTTGATTGGATATTTCCATTTTTTTATTGATTGATTCATCAATATAACCCTCTGCGACTGTGCAGCTTTTCCAGCCGCCATGCCTTTTCAGAGTCAATGAGTCACTGCCACTATCCACTAATATTGTGGCTGAAGAACGCCTAAATGAATGACCAGTGTAGTTTTCTTGGTTTGGTAATTTCAAGAATGTAGCGATTTCTTTGGCCATTGCACCAAACTTGTTAATTCCCACAAACTGGGAAGTACATTTACCTTTCTGGTAATTGATGAAAAATCTGTTGTTTTTATCCACCATGGTTTTGGGTCGTAGATCAGCGTACTTTTTATATATTTCATAAAATGTTCCTGTTGATATAAAAGTTCGTGGTACTTCATTTTTGGTGTCCGGAACCTTTACAATTAATGCAGTTGTTACATCATTCAGATCGTTTATTTTTACATTGGCCAATTCAGCTCGTCTCAGAGCTCCGTTGCAAAGGCAACCTAGAATGATTAAAATACACATTTATCTTGACAAAAAAAATGATAATTTAGACAATTTGTATAATATATCTACTATAAAATATGATTATAAGTGACATGATTATCACTCCTTAATTATGAAACATTCAAATGAGAAAAAAAAAGGTACTCCGTCAGGATTCGAACCAACGCCATACATTCTATATTGTGTGTTTGTCGATACTTCGACGCATTGAGCTACTGAATGACATTAATATTATTTGTCATAAACAACGATTTATTGATACAAAATATGAGTAGTTAATTAGTAGAATTTCAATATTCTTCAAAAAAAAACCTCATCCTGAATAAATCAACTGTAAATGAAAATCAAAACATACCTTGATTAACAAATATTTCTCATCCGAGATCTCATAAATTGTTTGATTCGCTGGGAAATTTAATATATTTGATTTTTTTGGTTTATATCTGTCTGAGCGACTTTTGAATACCGCTATCAGTTTCAGGTAATTTCCCAATGTTTATGTCATGTTTAGCTATCAAGGATGTTCGTAACATAGAATATATTGACCAGACAGTACTTGGCTTGTACTTATTTCCCAATTCTCATATGTTAGCCAATAAAACAACCTCGGAGAAGCTTTTTGCGTTACTTCTTCCTTCCCATGCCATGAAATTATCGTACGCCAAATCATACTTCTGTTTTTATTTTTCTGGCAGCAATTGCTTCGTTGCTTCGTTTGCTGAATTGCATACTTCTGGGGGAGTAGAATCTACCATTTCATCATCGGATGATATTGCAGCAAAGAAAACTGAACAAATTATACGATTCGGTACCTATATACTTTGTAAATCACATTGACACTATAATGTTATGAATTCGTTTGTAAATATGTCATGGGTAAAAATCAGAGTATAGTTAACTATATTAGGTTATCGCACCAATCGCAGAGCGTGGAGATGGATATTTCATTTCGCACTAGTGCGAAATATTTTATTTTGTGTACTAGTTTACAGTGCGAAATGATACGTATTTCAGGTAGGTCGTCGGAAAAAAATATTGTATGCAACTCGTGCGAAAAGTGTTTATTGCATTCGACAACACGTCGAATGCAATGAACACTTTTTTCTGCACTTGTTGCATAAATAACTATAATACCTTTCAATTCACGGTTCAAATAAAAGCTTGTCTTGAAAAAGGTTTTTTAACAGTTATTTTATTTTTTGCTTTTTAGTTAGTTCGCCTAAATCTGTTCATTTCTGATAGAGCATCGTTATTAATTACAAGATCTCTTCTCTGTGAGTTATGAGCTGAAAGAAATCATGATCTTCGACCCCAAAAACTCCTACACACCAATTTTGAATAGAAGCTGACCATAATCACAGAACTCGTCCACCATCCTGAAGTCGCCATCTTGAATTTATAGATTTTGACAAAAAAATCATAATCTCCGAACCAGAAAGCCCCACATCTCAATTTTCAATAAAATATGAGCATAATCAGAAAACTCGTCCCCATCTTGGGGTCGCATCTTGAATTTATGAATTCGACAAAGAATTCAGAATCTCCGATCGCAAAAACCGCCGCATACCAATTTAAATCGAATCGGACCATAATCACTAAAATCGTCCACCATCTTGGGGCCGCCATCTTGAATTCATGAATTCATAAAAAAATTGAACCCCCGCATACCAATTTTGAATCCAATTGAACACAATCACAAAAATCGCCCTCTATCTTAGGGCCGCCATTTCAAACTTATGAATTCTACAAAAATTTCATAATCTACGACCTCAAAACCCCTACATACCGATTTTAAATCAAATCGGACCATAATAACAGAACTCGTCCGCCATCTTGGAGCCGCCATCTTGAATGGTTGAAAATTCATAATCTCCGACCCCGAAAACAGCCACATACCAATTTTGAATCAAATCGGAGCATAATTACAAATCTCGTCCGCCATATTGGAGCCGCCATTTTGTTTTTTTCTATAACAAAAATTTCGTAATGCATTGTCACCGGAGTTAGGAATATCTGCACAATTTCAAATCAATCGAACGACTAGAAGTCGGTCAAAATTCACTGCAAGATTTGACCCAAACTAACGAACGAACGAACTAACAAGTGAAACTAAATAAAAGCTTGTAAAAATGCTGCCAAAATTTTAGCTCTTAGGTCCGGCAGTTGGGTCTGGACGTTGATCGTTTATCAGTCAATCAGTGAGTCAGTTAGTCAGGACATCCTACTACTATTATAAACGCGAAAGTTTGTAAGTATGGATGGATGGATGGATGTTTGTTACTCCTTCACGTAAAAACAACTGGATGGATTTTAATGAAACTTTACAATAATATAGCTTATACATCAGAATAACACATAGGCTACAATTCATGATGATATTGTGTGAGTTGTCCAAAATATGACGATAAGTGTCAAGTAAGTAGGAAAAAATCTACCATCTGCGAGCTATTCTGGCGTGCGCTGCCAAAACCGCTAGAGTTACACATATGTAATGTATGATGGGAATGTTTATCTTCGGTCCGACGCACGGCGGGTGGGGTTAGGGAAGAAGTCGCTCATCGCTGAGTGCTCGACCCGAACGCGGGCAGACGTCATTGACGGTTGTGTCCGTTTTGCGAATTTTCAAGGCACTAGCGATCTGTTAAAAACACATTGTATTTGAAATAATATAGGCCCAAGGTTAGGCAAGTAACTAAATAGGCAAGTATTGCATTTTTGAAGTATAATAAATATAACAATAACTACCGTACTGTATTTTTTGGAAGTGTAGAAAAAGCACGTTCTAAGAATTATGCCACGAAAGCGTAAGTCTAATCTTTCCCAAAGCTCTAATAAAGCTCGAAGTATGGAAGTAGCTAGACTCAACGAGACCTTTCCACAAGCCGAACTGCGAAGGCTTGAACAGGCAGAGCGTGAGGCAGCTCACAGAGCTGCCGAGACACCAGAGCAGTCCCAAGCTCGGTGTCGACAGCATGCTGAATATTTGGCATCTCAATGAGTTGTTGAGACACCAGAACAGTCCCAAGATCGGCGTCGACAGCATGCTGAGTATCTAGCATCTCAACGGACTGATGAGACACCAGAACAGTCTCAAGCTCGGCGTTTTCAGCAGGCGACTTACATGGCGTCCCAAAGAGCTACAGAAACCGTTGAAGCTGCTGAAGCTCGTAGACGCACTGTTGCTGAGAGGGCACAACAGCGACGACTAATATTCACAAGAAACGCGTGGGGGGGGAGGGGTATTCGATAAAGCTGCATTTGAGTACGACGAGACTCTTGATTACGAAAGCCACAAGCTCATAAAAATAGAAGCGATGAATAAAGAATGCAGATTTTGCGGTGCTCTTAAATGACAAGAGGAAGCTGCAGGCAGCTACTGCAGTATGCTCCTATAAACTATATTTAACGATTTTTTTCCTTCAGCATAAACATGCAGATTTTTCGCTTTGGAAACACGTGAGCAGGCCACATAGAGCTGACCGCGAGAAAAACATGGCGTGCCCAAATGTATGCCTGCTACCTTTAAGGTTTGACCCTGCGATTTGTTGATATAGGGGGTAAAAATTTGTAAGGGGTTTCGGTTAGTTTTTGAGTTACAGTCATGAACATTCGTGTTCAACCTAACTTGACAATTCTACCCCTGAAGGGTTGAAAAGGGGTTACTGAATTCGTAATAGTCGTCACAGAACGTTACTTTCGCTGTAAAATCAATTATGGCACCCGAATTGGAGAAGGGAAGCCACAGGCATGAGCTAGATGGAACAACACAAAAAAATTATATATGTACATATCACCCCAAACACGAGGTAGCTGCTGTGAACCGTTGACGAGATCCCTCGACTATATTCCGTCTCCATCATCTGATTAACTCCGGGCCTCCATTATGTTGTAGTATCATTAGAACTACATATGTGTGCCAAGTTTCAACAGAATCGATTCACAGGTGTGAAATCAATGAATAATCTATTTTTCCACCCTCAGAGGTTTTTTTTTCGAATTTGAATGCGACCAACTTCGAAGCATACCCTATACAATAAAAAAATAATCATCTAAATCGGATAACCCAGTACAAAGATCTTCGTGATAGAATCGTTTGAGAAGTGAGAGTTCGGTGGTTGAACCAACAATCATTACCCATAATCCCAGGAGTGGATTATTCTTTCAAAAACAAATGAGACCAACTTCGAAGTATACCCTATCCATCAAAAAAAGATTCATCAAAATCGGACTACCCTTTCAGAAAGTTATGCGTGGTCATACATAAAAAAATATATCGCGTCGACTAAAAAAACCCCTCTTCTTTCTTTCGTCTGTTAAAAATAATTAATTGATCAATAAATTACTTTCGTAATCAAATGTAGTGTTGAATACTCAAATTTGAAGTTGCGTTACGAGATATGATATCACACATTTCTTCGAATTTCCATATCAATTTCGATATTTTATGAAGGTGGCTCTGGGAAATAACAAACATTATCAAAATAGTAATTTACGTAACAAGTCCGGAAAATAGTTTTTTTTTAGACGAATAGACATGATTCTAGGACGAGCCGTAGGCGAGTCTTGGAAGTCTGTGAGTCCAAAAAAACTATTTTCGGGCGTGTTGCGTACAATATATTTTTGGCAACCGTGTAGAATAACAAATCAATGAGACGACATATTTCTTCATTTCTTTATTATACATTTTAATTCTTATTTGAATTGAACAGAACAGAACAGAAAATACTACATATCAACAGAAACATTCCAATTCTTATTTATATTAAAATTCGAGCAATTGCTAATATTGAAGGGATTCAATTTGTTTGAAATGCTTGGTATATTTGAATTCCTTCTGTTGAAGCCAGAACAAGTAGGCAAAGTTTCCGTTTCACATTGATTGTTTTCATCTTATGATTTTTGAATGGTCTTCGCAATTTTAATTTTGTTTGTAAGTCTATATATCCTTCGGCCATATTGGTAGACTTCCAGCCACCGTGTCTCTTCAAATTTGTGATGTTTCCATCATTATCAGCAAATAACGTCGCCAAAGTTCGACGAATGCTATGGCCTGTGTAATTTTTAGGATTGGGTAAATGTAAAAATTCTGCGATTTTTATTCCAAGACTCCCAAAACTGTGGATACCAATAGGCTGAATCGAACATTTTCCTTTTTTGTAATTCACGAAATGATCAACTGCATTTATTGAAACCATACCTACCAAGATTTCCATATTTACAATGACAACAACGACGTGAATCTTCCCGGCCTAGTCCGGGAAGTACGTACTTCCCGGACTAGGCCGGAAAATGCTACTTTCTCAAAGAAAAAGCGTCCGGGAAGTGGGTACATCCCGGACGGTTGCCAAAAAATTAATTTTGGAATGGAGGTTCCGCCGTAACCCGATAGAATGTATTCATGAAAAAACCTATATATAGTGCTTCCATTCTATGCTGGGGCGGAAGAGTCAAATTCAAGTATTTGAGCCAATCAAAACATGATAAATATTCGATAGTGCGTTGTGATTAGCTCAAAAGTTCTAATTTGACATTTTGGCACTCTGCGTTCTGTATGGTATAAAAGCATACCCATTCTGGCTGTTTTCTCAGAGCATTCAAATGGATATAGAATTCCATCCCTCACTAATTTTGTTCGTCGTATCTGGCCTCTTCCTGTGTGAATTTTCAGTATGTGATTTAGTTATCATATGTTCGTCTACATACATCAACCTAACCTAACCAAATGTTGACTCATCCAAAGGAGTTCCAGTTATGGAAAGAATTGTCCCATTTTTTTCGGAATATTTCTATTAAAACAAGTATCAACTATATTCTCCTTTATTCCAGGAGGATTTTTCTGTCCAAAGTGGAGCGAGGAGTGGGTGGTACTATACGAAGACTCCACATTAGCGTGGTACTCGGATAAAGGCCTTACCAGGCCGAAGGGTTACATTAGGATAAGCGAAGCACCCGAACTACTGGCAGTGGGGGAATGGACAAGACAAGTACCCAGGAGGCCGAGATTCCCACGTGCTTGTCGTATAGGTGAGTTTTGTTTGTGATTTTGATTTGGTTTCATCATCAGAAGATGTCTTTTGGATCCACTGGAATCATAGATCTGGAACTGAACACTACTTTGTGAGATTTTACAGAAATAGATTTTCCCCATCCACAGTATTCCATCGTGGATGTGGATTCTACTTTAATAATTATTTTCTGTAAATGACTATGATATAGCTCTGAGCGAAACCTTGGTTGAAATTTGATATATTTGATAGTGATATAGTCAACTCTGATTATGCACTTTACAGAAAAAATAAAAGTTTCGATCTTACAAATGTGACAATGTGTGGGGGTGTCATGTTAGCGGTAAAGTCTTGCTTTGCGTCTTATCAAATTGACTTTAGTTGTGTATGGCACATTGCTCCTGATGTGCTTAGCATCAAAGTTTATAATGAAAAATCATCGGTATACGTAAAAACCGTTTATATACCGCCCAACTTATTATATGTCTTACAAGAAACAATATTTGAAACCATTTGCAACTACGCCAATTTAGGTAACCCAAGCAAAATATGAATAATTCTCATCCAAAAATTATATTTCGCCTTGTAAACTTCAAGAACTTCTTGAACCTGGAACAGTAAAACTTGCTTACTAATCACAATGGTCGTGTCTTGGGTCTTGTAATGAGTAGTACAGAAGTTGGAGTTTCTCAACCATAGCTATCGACTGGCATCATCCACCACTTGAGATCATTTTAAAATTTGAAAATCCTTCCAGAAGATTCGAAACAAAGTCATCTCTAATCTTGGACAATATCGACCAACTCATCAAAACAATAATTTTCTCACACAGAAAACCATGAAAACATACGAAAAATCCAACCTTTAAAGAAGTCTCCAGAATATAGAGTCGGCAAAGACCATTTACCACTGAAAACAAACACAAACATGAGGAACGATAGAAGAAAGAAGTTCTGGTTCAATCTCATTCCGAAGAAACTATACTCCTAAGCTGAAAACGCCTCCACCTCTTGATGAAGACGAGGGCACCCCCGTCGAAACGTCGACATCAAGAATAAACAATAGTGTTACATTTTATCAGGAAGTCATTACTCTAGGAACCATAATACAAGGTGTTATGTAATGAGTGTCCGATATTTTACAGGACGATTCCTCAATTATTTATAAGGTGAAAAGTTCATATAAGCATGGGTCCGCAAGGCCTTCCTCTTTGATAAACAGGATGTTAAAAATTTTGTTTTATTTTGGTTTTTCGTAAATAATTTTTGAAATAATGTCTATATTTTGACGAAACTTGGTATTTTGGAATTTTTTTATATTAGAAATTCAATTTTGATCTAAGTTTGGCCCTTAATTGTAGGGAGCGCCGCCAACAGGTCTTTGTCTCTTTTGGGGAGTCATAACTTTGTCATGCCTGTATGTATCACATTTTTATAGAAATAAATCGATTTCTCTATCATTTTCACTTGAAAAAGGTATGCTTTTAAAATTAATTTTTAAATATTTTGATTTAAATTAATCGATTCATGTGTTTGTCAAACAATTTTGAAAACTTTTTTTCATTCAACATAGAAATATTTCAAACGCTAATTTTTAAACAACAATAAACAACAGAACACTAGATATAAATCTTGATCAAAATCACAATAAATGTTCAGAATGTCCACCTACTGCCTGTATGTACAATCCAATTTCCTCATTGATTCGCGCACTCTTTGGAAAATTCTTGGAGTATTTTGAATCGTTCTAATTATTCGATTACTTAATTCTTCTTCATTTTGGATAGGTGTCTGATGAATTAAGGATTCTGGATGTCCCCCCAGAAAAAATCCAAACTGTCAAGGTCTAGTGACCTAGGAGGCCATGGTTGAGGCCCTCCCCGACTTATCCAACGGTTGCCGAAAGTTTGATTTGAAAATTCTCGCGCTTGGATGCTAAAATGTGCCGGGGCATCGTAATGCATAAACCAAATTTCATTTCATAATCTAAGCGGCACATCTTCCAGTAATATAGGCAAATCTTCCTCAAGAAAATGACGATATCTCTCTCTGTTTAATCTTCCTGGAATAAAGAATGGACCTATGAAATAATCTCCAAGGATTCCTGCCCACACGGTGAGAGAGAACTGTTCTTGGAAATGTGATTCCTGTATCGCATGGGGATTTTCCTCTGACCACAAATGATTGTTGTGAAAATTGCGTATAGCGTCGCGTGAGAAATTTGCTTCGTCGGTAAACAGGATTCGATTTTTAAATGAAGGATTTTGAATAAGGCATTGGAGAAACCAACGACAGAAGTTGATACGTAACGGAAAGTCACGAGGGAGTAATGCTTGAACTCTTTGAAAAACCTGATCTTTATTTCATGAATATAATAGTATATTAAAGTATAAGTGGATAAAAAGGGCTTTAAAACACGCGCGATTTTTCGAGCACGACGGCGCAGCCGGAGTGCTCGAAATAGAGCAAGTGTTTTTAAGACCAGTTATCCACGAATACTTTACGTTATTTTTTTTTATTGGTGCACTTTGAAATCATATATACTGGTATTATTACTACAAATAATAGAAATAAGAACTAATAATGCAAGAAGGTTGAATTCGTGATGTGACATCAGTATATCTTTCGTTGTCATGGAAATGAGAAAACATTCTTTTTGCAATTTGTTACCAAAGATCAATATTTGTTGTCACCAGAGCTCAAAATGAATTATTCTAATATCGATTTTTTGAATAGTGAGGCAGATTCGCGGTTAATACCGCAAAAATCCAGTGATATATATAAAAAAGAATATGAAAAGTTCATCAAATGGATGGAGGAGCACATATAAATGAACGAATTGTGAGTAATATTTTGACGTTACAAGGTACTCCTGTCAGATCAATAATAAAAAATTTGTCATTTAGACTTCACGTTTCTCGATTTGTTGATGTTGTCATGGTTACCTTTGAAAAACGCGCGTTTTTTAAAGTTCGATTTAAACACGCTGAGGCGTGCTTTAAATGGGTAAAAAGGGGCACCAATAAAAAAAAATATATAATGTGAAAGTAAAATGCTCTTTTTGAAGCTGTGATTTGGTGTCTTCCTGATCATAGAAGAGCTTGTACACTCATAATAGATTTTCGTGAAAGCAGTGATACTCTCGAGTCATTGTACTCGTGCCATGTGCCTGCGTAAGGGTGCCTACAGTAAGCCGTGTAGTGTCCGTTAAACGTTGTTTCCTATGGTTGGATACAGCATACAAGTTGTAGCGACACGGAGCTGCGTTATCTACTGCATAAATATTCATATCTGATCCATCGAGAGGAAAGTCAATGAAGACATTTGTTTTCCTCTGAATCTCTCCTTCTGCGAAAATCTTTCCAAGTGAATTACCAACATTTTGGGGAATTTGAGTTTAAATAATGACTTCGTGCATTTTCTCCTTTCCTTACATTTAGAACAAGTGGGCTTTTTGTCATCATCCAAAATTTCTTTCCTAGTAAACGAGTCCAAACATTGTGACAGACTGAGCTCGCCAGTACTCTGTGAAAAAGGGAGTGAAAGGGGTCGAAATGGGTCGAAAGCGACAGAACAATGGCCAAAGAAAGTACATTTCAACGATGATTTCAGTTGACCAACAAAATTATCGACAATTTTTGAGTTGTCCATTCTAAGATATCTTGACCAAGACTCTTTTGCCTTTTCATTATAGCTCAAATTTTCATCGATTCCTATGAGCATAGGTTTAGGCATTTCTCTTATTCTGTTCACATCTTCATGAAGACCTTCCAATAAATATCTAAAAAATTCCTTGGCATCCTGTTGAGCGTTACCCATAAAACGAGGTGCAAATCTTTGTATCTGGCTTTTCAAAGAAACAGTGTTAACCACCACATCAGACGAATCTTCTGACCAAAGTTCTTTTATCACTTCTTCAAATGCTTTCATCAAAGCACCCTTCATACTTGATATGCTTGTGTTGATATCCTTCAAATGTTCGTTTCTTCTCAGATACTCGAGCAACCATCTGGTATTCGATGAACATTGCATTGTGCTATTCATAAAGCAGGTATTTCCAATGTTTTTCAAACCATCAAGACCGAGAGTTTTGAAGCTTCCAAGCACAAGGGATTTGATGGAATTATAATTGAGGGAGATGCACTCACCGCTACTGCTATCTTCAAAGGAATAGTCTCTTATGTGATGATTTTCTCTATAATTGGAGCGCCGCAATAAGGAACTCGATTGGAGGATGTTCGAAATCGAGTTGGATGAAGATATGGCAGATGGCGTTATTTTTTTGGAAGTGGATGAAGCCAAATTATACTTTTCAGGTACTCGGCTCCAGATATTGGACTCATGAATACTACTTGACATATTAATTCTTTGTGGGCGAATGAATATATCATCCAAACGTTGAGTAGCAGGACTTCCACTATTGGATATCGAGCTACATTGAGATATGTTCTTTTTAGAATGGGGATTTTAGGAAAATTCCTCCAAATGACGTCCAACTGGAATGGTTCCCAACACCGAAGCTGCATTACCTCTTTGAATAGCGATGCTAATGCGTTGAAGGAGAAAACTGGTGGATCTCCTATCATTGGTCCCTTAGAAAATCTTTCTACCAATCTCTCCAATTAATTCCGTTGCTTGGAGGCCAAATACTCCGTAGGTTTCAATAGCTACAGGGTAGAAAATGTAGAGATTTCTCAAATTTTGATATTTTTTTATCTTAACTTTCTCTCCATTTTCTGCAGCTGCACCCTTGCGAATGTAGGTTGAGTCAAAGTGTGATGTGGCCATAGTGTCCATACAAGTAAAATCCCATACCACTGGTTTACCAAATTTCCAAGGAATTGAAGACATTCCATCTGGTCGTTTTCCATCATCACGACTGATACCTGATGGCTCTAAGATAGCTGGAATTTTGGCTCTCTTCATCAAGTCATTGACTGCATCATGGCGGGATCTACGACCAGCGCTAATAAATTTGCAACTAAAATCAAGAACCCCAGATTCATCTACTTCAGCATCACATTTGCATTCATGACGGATACAAATTGAAGAACCCAGCTGAAGTCCAACAGAAATTCTGAATGTTTCATCGTCAGGAAGATAACCCAAAGAAGGAACTGGTAATTCATCGAGCCACGCACCTGATTTCTTTGAAAAGACTGCATTGAAACGAGCCTTCTGAGATGTAGATACAGCTGTTTCAAACAGATGATTCAAATTCAATTTGAAAAGCGGACGATCCCATGCACTTTGCATTTTTTCATCCGTACCATGCAGAGGGAGATTGACTTTAGAAATCCACAATCTTTCGCCATCTTCATAAAAAGAATCTATTAACCCAAAAAAATCCGATGGGAGTATCGAGTTCACCAAATGAAAAACACTATTTAAGGAAGATAAAATTGCAGGTAAGGTGGGTGATGATGCCAAACGAATACCCAATCACCCATTTTCACAGAAAAAGTTGCTTGAAGCCAATTCTCGTTACGAAATAGATTATTTGTTATCGATTCGAGAGTACTTTTTATCAATTCATCAAATTTCTCTAACTCTAAATCACCATGCCATGTTGGAGAACATCTGAGTATATACATATAGTTGGGTAATGCCAAACAGTTTTTCAGTAGGAAAAAAGCAGCATGAGCTGGAATTTCTTTGAGCCGTGGAGATATCAGTGAGAGAGTCTGTTTTATCTTTGATACATGTAGAAAGAGCCCCTAGAGTAACAGGTGCACCAGGAAGTACAAAATCAGATTCTATTGATAATTTCAAACCAGGAATGGAATAGACGAACTCATCGAAAACTTTTTGATTTGGAACATCAAGAAAGAAGATTTCACTTTTATTGGTATTCAATTCGATACCAATTTCACTCAAATTGGAAATAATGTATTTCAAATCCTCCAAAATAACATTTTTTTCTCCTCCTATGGAACCATAATCGAGATACCAACCGTTGAACTCGCTCTTGATCGACTTGGTCAAATCATCGATTGCAAGACAGAAAAGAGCTGGACCTAATGGGTCTCCTTGTTGGATTCCTCTCTCTGAAATGATAGTTTCTTCACCAAAATTTATGAAAGAGGGAAAATTATAACATTGATTCAAGAATGGAAATATATTTGGTATTGAATCCTTCACCTTCTTCAACAAGAAATTTCTGTCAACCATGTTGAATGCATTTTTAAAATCTATCTTGAGAAACACTCTTGATTCCGGGTTTGAATATGAGATGGTCTGAGCGAGTCTATGCCACCAGTAGAACTTGTTTCGAAAGATGTCACTGCATCATTAACATTGATTTTATTGACTTCTAGTAGTTCACTTTCCTGACGGTCGTATTGGGGGGGTTCAGTTATGATAGCAGCTGGGTGTTTTGACTCCAGTTGTGAAAATGTTGAATTGTCAAAACTTGCAATCGTATCGTTTGAGCTGAGAATCCTTATAGCCGATGGGAGGTATCCATCCGAAATTTTATTCATAACACTTCTCGTCAAGTTTGGGGGAGATTTTGATGAACATTGTTTGGTTTGGACATTCGGATTGGTCGAGTCTGAATCATTGATATTCTTTTTAATCAAAGATGAAAGGGACACCTTTCGTTCTTTACTACTTTGAGGAATTTGAAGATTGAAGAGAAATAATTTTTCCCAAGATTCTATGGGATTATACTTGATACATTCATCTATAGCATCGCTGAGAGCGAATGCACAACAAATTCTTGCAGATTTTGGGATTCTTTTTATTACGAAAGTGCTTTTTTTTTATTTGGCCTGGCAATTATGAAGTTGATTACTCCTTTCTTGATTGCGTTTTGCTTGGGAATCATAGGTTGACTTGATTTGTAAATATATTGGCAGTGAATGGTGAATGCGAGTATTGTGAATTCTCAGTCCTCAGCGTTGAAGGATTTGAAACAGATCTCACAAGATGGCATATGACGAGAGATACACTCCTCACCATTGGGTTCATCATTTTGGGACCTCATCTGGTAGATCGTATTGGGTAATTCTTATAACTGATATCCAAAATATTAGGATGATCCTGTAATAAATTCCTCAAATGATGCCAAATTGGCAGCTGACAAATTATTCACCGTCGAATGATCACAAATGTGGGAAAATACCAAACCAAGGCAGAATTTCATCGATCTTCTTGTCCTCTGGGTTCTTGGGTACGACAAATGGAAATTGGGACTGCCTCCAATATTTATAAGGTGAAATTTTCGATATATGATCTTTAAAACTGGGAGATGTATAGTGACGATGGTATTTACTATGGTTCAATTTGTTCTGAATATGGTAGGGATATAGCAAATAATCAATTAAAATTTGAGAAAGCGCTAGTTTTCTGGAGCTTTTCCCCGGGTGTTCTCCTACCAGATTGAGAACTGCTACCTCGGTTCTTACCGTCCGATGTGCACAGATGACTAGCTTTCTCAAAACTTCCTCTTTACCTTAACCGAGCGTGAATTCTTGAAAAAGTTTTGAAAGTAGGAGTTGTGCGGTTCGGATAACGCTCCTGGCACAAATGTCTAGCCTCATATGCATTTCCGTTAGCAAGTCCGTATGTAAAATGAATGTCAGCATACTCTGCATTGGTAAAGTTTACTATTTTTCAACAAATTATCACAATAATAATAAATAAAACTATTTAACCATACGTCAAGATATTATTCTTGACATGACAGCACGAAAAAACATTGAAATAAACTGACTAGCCTACTTGATACTTTTATTTTCAAATATTTCGCGAATCAATGACAAGAAGATTGGATCATCAATCAATTTAAATCAAGATATTTCGAAAACGGCTGCTTGTAGCATACCTTTTTCACGTAAAAATTATAGAGGAATCGATTTTATTTCTAGAAAATGTGATACATACATGCACGACAAAGTTGTGACTCCCCAAAAGAGACAAAGACATGTAGGCGGCGCCCCCTACAATTGAGGGCCAAACTAAGTTGAAATTTGAATTCATCATATCGAAAAATCCCCAAATACCAATGTTTGTCCAAATATCGAAATTATTTTAAAAATTATTTACAAAAAACCAAAATAAAAATAAATTTTCAACACCTTGTATATCAAAAATGAAGGCCTTGCGGACCCATGCTTATATGAACTTTTCACCTTATTAATAACTGAGAAATCGTCCTGTGAACTATCGGACACTTATTACATACCCTGTATTTATATATATATATATATATATATATATATATATATATATATATATATATATATATATATATATATATATATATATATATATATAGTAGATTTCTTGTGGGGATGCAGTCAGGTTAAAGGGCTGTATTTCAAGTAAACTCTTTGAAATTCGTCAAGTTTTCGGCTATGTTTATTGCCTTCCTCAGGACGACTAAAATTATAGTGAATAACAATATAAAATTGTATAGTATTAAGGTACTTACTAACATGGAAATCAATAAAATTAATACATAAGAGGAACATAAAATATTTTTCTTATGACAGTGACAATTGTATAATATTATGAATCAAGTTGGAAAATTTTGAGTACTGAGTGATACATCATTATTTTTGTTTGATTTCAGTAAATATGTGTGAATTTGACTAAGATTGTTCAAATCAGTTCTTTTATTCATTGATTGACTAGTAGAATTGATATGAACCATTTCCAAGAAAATTCTTTTGGTTATATTATTCTCAGCATCTGAAATTTGTGTGTTGTTATAGTCCATTCGATGGACTTTCTGATTAACATGTTCCGAAAGTGCGCATGAATTACCGTTTCGTTTACAGTCACTCCTATGGGATATAATTCGACTATTGAGACTTCTGGAGGTTTGGCCAATATATTTTTCAGAACAATTCTTACAAGGGATTTCATATACAACATTAGACTTTTGGTTATTTTTTATGGGACTTTTCACTTTATACAATATATATATATATATATATATATATATATATATATATATATATATATATATATATATATATATATATTATATTTATATAAATATATATATATATATATATATATATATATATATATATATATATATTTGGCTTGTTTTTCTTGGGTTTTAGGTTCGTGGATCTGACTTTCATAAATTAATCACAATTTTGTTCTGGTATAACATCTGTAATTCAGTTTCTACGTTTTGACGGGTGGAACCTCGTCATCATCAGGATCAAAAACATTTCAACTCTACAAGGTAAAAACAATGAGTAAGTAAAACTACCTTTTTACTACAGATATGTTGATGATTGTATTCTTTGCATTCCAAACGATAACTGTGAATATATCCAAGACAAATTCAACTCCTACCATCCCAACTTACAGTTTACCATCGAAAAAGAGACAAACCATAGAATAGATCTCACGCTCCACACGAACAATAACATTATGAAAACAGAATGGTTCACAAAAAACTCTTGGTCGGGACGTTACCTCAATTACCAGTCCAACCTACCCCACTCTCAAAAAAAGTCTGTCGTGATCGGCCTAGCTGACGGATCCATCAGCCTATCGGACCCCCTTCACCGACCCACTGCCATTAAGAAAGCAAAATCAGCCTAACTAAAAAACAATTACCCCAAAAAATTAATCGACTCCATATTTAAATCACGTATCAACCTGCTATACAACAAAAATCATAACGATAAAAAAACAACCCACTAATCCACTCATATAGCCATTCCATACATAAAACACCTTTCAGAGAATATCTCACACCTGCTCGATCCACTAAACCTAAAAATCGCACATAAAAGTTATAAAACCCTCAAACCTTGTTTCTCCAAATTAAAACCTGAAATCCCTCACAACAAAAAAACACACACCGTCTATAAAATACCCTGCAAAGAGCCAAACTGTAGCAAAGTCTATATTGGCCAATCCAAACAATATTTGGAAAATAGAATAAAATCACACAAATATACAAAAAACGCGGCAACAGCCCTCAACAAACACAAAAAAACAACCACCCACGAGTTCGATTATACCAAAACAACCATTCTATGTTCAGAAAAAAACAAAAAAAAAGAGAGAAATTTTTGAGATGATTCACTTCCAACCGCGTAAACGATAAAACTGATATCGCCGACTTGAACAGCATCTATTACAATCTAATATGAAAACAGTAACGCCACCTATCCAAGCCGAGCACACAATCCCTCGAAAACAACATAGCTCCCTAACCAAATAAAATATGCAATTCGAAACACTTCCCACAGATGTCCCCAACACTATCTCTCCATAAATCATTTCCACCTTACACATGCGCAACTAATTGATATCAGCAGATCGTAAAGTAAACAACTCAACCACTACCCTATTATGGATATAAAACGAAAAACCATAACAAATCAAGAAGGTCCAAACGAATACTATATTTGAAGGTACGGCATTAACATTTTTAATAACCGTAATTATTATTTGTTTTTAATTTGTACAATTTTACTTACTCATTGTTTTTACCTTGTAAAGTTGTAATGTTTTTAATCCTGATGAAGACGATGGTCCACCCGTCGGAACGTAGAAACTGAATTACAGATGTTATACCAGAACAAAATTGTAATTAATTTATGAAAGTCAGATCCACAAACCTAAAACCCAGGAAAAACGAGCCAAAAATAAACCCTCAGGTTCAAGAAATCACCAACAACAATATATATATATATATATATATATATATATATATATATATATATATATATATTTTATGTTATGTTATGCCAGTTATGAGTTCTAAAAGAAAAAAACTCACAAAAAAGAATAATTACTAAATAGTTATTAGTTTCAAGAGATTGTTTTGACATAATTTTGGAAGTTCTATTTATTTGTAAGCCTATGTATAATATGGATAGATAAAAATGTCAAAATACTATAACACAATCAATTTCATACACTGTCATAATGATTATAACCCATAATTGGTAAAAAGACAACAAAAAGTCTAGTTTTACAAAATTATCATGAATAAAAAGTGATCAACACATTTATAAATTTGAAACATACAGTATATGAAATTGTAGCTAACTAAAAGTGGCCAATGGTAGAACAGCAACTTCTTGATGAGATTAGCCAATCAGGGAATAGATGGTCATATGGAAAATTGGAAATTGTGAGAGAATAGCAACGGGGTGATGTCATAAGCAATTATTATTGGAATATGTACATAGTAATAAGAATGGGAAAAAAGTTGTATATATAAATTATATAAGATGAACCCAAACAGTGAAATGTGACAATTTGGTGCGCGAATTCAAACATTCAAATGAAAAAGAAGAGGGAAAATTGGTATCCAAGGGAGCAGAAAACAAAGCCACAAGGAGATCGAAAATAAATTTTCAAGGGAATGCCACGCAACATTTTGGGAGAAAGAAAAAATGAAATAATTCCAACATTAGAAGAGAAAAACCAATATTACCTCAATTATACAACATATCCAAGTGTCCAAAGCTGAATTCTGTATATGTATGGTTCCTGATTTATGGTATTGGAGTTCCTGATAGAGCTTGGAGTGAGAAAGGATCCAGTTTCAGGGCATATCTTGATCACTGACATCTCCAGCAGGTATAAAAACTTTAATAGTGCACATCCGGTCCATGAACAATATCACAAATAACGTATCTCACATCTGAACAACTTTATTTCACTTATTTTGAACCATAAAAGAAAAATTCACTCTCAAGGAAAAAAAAGTGAGGTTCTGTCATCTATCCATGATTTGTTTTAATGATTATCCGTGAATATTTGTAGATTCACATTAGTATAAGTTATTTCTCGTAGGCCAGGTAAAATGAAGTCTCCTGAATAAAGGAAATAATTGCTTTTGATACTTTGTTGTTTATTTTCTACAATGATCAACCATCATAACAATGACCATTGAATAAACTGAAATTAGACAGCAATGGGTAGTGGCTCTATTGCCTGAACCGGCCATCTGAGGTAAGAGGCGTACCAACTGTTGCTTAGCCGTGGTGAGAAAAGTGATAACAATTGGCAGCAGCGTGACGAGAGAACAGTGACGTTCGCTAGCAATTATTATTACATCATACAATACAAATAGGGAAAAATAAAAATAATATATTATTATTATAAATAAAAAAAAAATAACAAAATAATTTGTTATATCATCATTAAATATAACAATATATATATGTATATATATATAACAATATATATATATATATATATAACAATATATATATATATATATATACATATATATATTTATATATATATTCACTTCTGTCACGTGTACTGAATTAAACACGTTTTTTTTTCTTCTCTTCTTAAATAATTCTTCCAACTAATGCTTTCGGCTTCCTCTCATCCACCACATCATAAAACAATTCACAAACAAAAATTTCCCGACGAGAAATTAATACCTCTAATCACTGATTCCATTATTTTCATTACAGGTCAGTTACTCGCAATTGGGAGCAGAGCCCTTCGTGACGTGCACTGGCTCATGGCTCAGTCACCATCAGAAATCAAGTGAGTTCATTGTTCCTAACCGCAAGGTGATTATTTTTCAGCGTTCGATCATTTCTCAGCCCCGAGCTTTGAATGCCTGATTCACGTTCATTCACGGGAAAAAATTATCGGATTGCCGAGTACGTTCAAGGCTGGGAAAAAAATCGAATTAGAAAACACGAAATAGTGTCTATAGTCAATTCAATTTGAAGACAAGTAGCATCAAAACAAATGCACTCCGTTATAGTCCGGAGGGAGCGATGGATTACCTTTCAATGGCCTATTTCTGCAGTATATCAAAATGGGTGCTGTGCAGATCGATTTCTTATGTTGGTTGTGACAAAACATGAAGAAAACAAAAAAATTGGAATATTCCAAAAATCAAAATGAAGGCGCTATAACTCCTAAAATAATCGAGTTATTCGAAAAATGCCTTCACTGTTCGAAAGGCCCATTCACGTACTTTGAAATGGGCCATCAAAATTTTAAAAAATCCTGAAAATCGGATAGAATTTCTTTTTGTTCTATGTTTTTATTTGTGTTATTCCATCCAAGTTATGGTTTTGACTCTGCTCGCTTTCCGTTATCCCGTTATCCCGTTTTTTTGAATAACTCTATTATATTAGGATTTATAGTGCCTTCATTTCGATTTTTGAAATATTCCAATTGTTTTCGTTTTTTTCTTGTAACTTTTGTCATGACCACGGTGGCGTGACGTAGATTTCCATCCCATGTGTAGAATAACATAAGGAAAAATTAGATCAATACAACAGTATCACAAACAGCAATAATAAAATTTTAGACTTGGTTTTAGCCAACTTTATATGTACCGTTGAGTCAGCTCCTAAAATATTAATTCCAGAAGACAATCATCACCCCTCCCTCCTAATTACATATGATATAATCGGTAAACGTTGTAATAATAAAAATAAAACTAACTTGGTCTATTATAACTATAAAATAGCGAATCTTCCTGTACTCTACCAATAAATTGCTGAAACTGATTGGGACTTTTTGGTAAATATACCTGATTCAAATGAAGCATTCAATAAGTTCTATCACAAGTTTAATGAAATTATTCACTCTGTTGTCCCCTTAGTTGAGGCCTGTAAAAGAAACTACCCGCCTTGGTATAATTCGAGCATTATAAGAAAACTCAAATGTAAACATATTGAATTCCAAAAGATAAGAAGAGAAGTAAAGTCTGAAATTGAATCTAACTACCAACTGTACTGCCGTAATATCGAACAGCAAATCAAAACGGACCCAAAAAAATTCTGGCAATTTGTAAAAAAAAAGAAACACTCGTCATCTCTACCACTAACAATGGTCTATGATGGCATTGAACATAATGACCCCGTAAGCATTGCAAATGCCTTTGCAGAGTATTTTAGCAATTCTTTCGCTACACCTAGTCAAACCATACCAAATAATACTACCGTAAACTTGGCGGATGATGCTTTGATCATAACAGAATTTTCGGAAAGTGAAGTTTGTGAAGCTCTCAAAAAAATCAAGCCAAAATTTACAATGGGACCTGATAAAATACCAGCTTTCCTGATTCATGACTGTGCCTCCTTATTCGCTGCACCTCTGGCAATACTCTTCAACCTCTCATTAAAATACCAACAGTTCCCTGATGTGTTGAGACGAACTAAATTAATACCAGTTTTCAAAAAAGCTGACAAACATGACATAGAAAACTATCGGCCTATTACAATAGTCAATAATTTCTCAAAATCTTTTGAAATCCTTCTTAATAAACCACTTCACAACCATGTCAAAAATCAAATAACTGAGTTACAACATGGCTTCTTCAAAGGTAGGTCAACTACCACAAATCTCTTCTGTATTACCCTGTACATATCCAACACATTCGAGAATAATGCCCAGGTAGATGTCATATATACGGACTTTTCCAAGGCCTTCGATAAGCTTGATCATGATATTTCACCCAGTAAACTGAATGCATTTGGAATCTCAGGGAACTTGAATACCTTTTCCACCTCCTATCTACAAAACCGCTCCCTCTACGTTGAGAGCCATGGCCAGAATTCCATTTCATTTACACCAACATCAGGCGTTCCACGAGGTTCTGTTTTGGGTCCACTTTTCTTCAATCTGTTCATAAATGACATTTTTGAGGATGTCGGAGTCAATTGTTCATTATATGCGGATGATTTGAAATTAAATATAAAAATAAACTGCCAGAATGACTGTGCCATTTTAAAAAACGCCCTAGATAGAGTAAATACTTGGTGCAAATATATTGAATGCTAATAAGTGCTCAACTGTAACATTCACTCGGAAACAGAACAATATTACCTATAACTACTCAATTGGCAATGATGTGCTCCCTAGATCCAATTCTGTTCGTGACCTTGGTGTCACCTCCGACCAAAAATTAAATTTTTCAACGCACATAAATAAAATTACCAATGAATGTTCCAGGGCTTCATTGTCAGAAATATTATGGCACATTAATTGAAGAGTTATTCAAATAATATGCAATAGTAATTTTTCACATACTTCATACCTTTTCTTGTCCCTATGCTGAGGTGTTGCTGTTTATATTTCGAAAGAGTTTTTTGCATATTAATCATCCACTCCATACATTACTATTCACCAAATTGGAACTCTACGTAAGGTGGACTTAGTCAACTTTTATTTAGCAATAGCAATCGGAGTAAAAATAGCTGTAAACGTTAGAATAATTATACACTGAACCCATTTCATACAACGAATTTATAATAAATAATAAATTTAAGAATGTCAGGACAAGTATGACAAGTGACCGTTTGCTCAGTTCTGTGTTTTAGTTCTAGGGAATATAACTTATTTGGCTATTGTAATGGTTTTTATTCCCCTTCAACCTGATCTTGGTGCGTTTAAATCAAATTCGGAATGGCCTCAGGCGCCACCTTCTCTTATAGTGCGAAGGCCACTTTGCTCCGGCAGTCTCAGTGAAGAAAATAAACTCTCCAGGTGTCAGTATAGTATTGACCATCACAACGGGGCCAGATGGGCAGACTTTAATTGCCCTTGGCAGGGTTTCGAACCTAGGTGCTGACTGCACAATCATTTGTTCTACTCAAAGCTCTAAACCAAGTGAATAAAATAGTCACTTCTAAGTCAATTATAACACATTCATTTTATACCCTGAATTGCAACTATATACAGGACGGCTGACATACTTTAGAAGTGGAAAGGGGTGTCGAGCTTCATAATGCGGAGTGTATCAACTAAAGCAAAAGCTTATGCTATAAAAATTGTATGCTCACTGGTTGACTTGGCCCACGTCTACTACTGGTTGATTCTAGCTATTGTTTCCGGAACGATCCTAATTTTCAATCATGCTCCAGTTATTTGTAGTATGAATAAAAACAAGACTTCGATCACTGCGGATTACATTTCGAAATATGTTGAATTCTTTTTCGTTAATGCGAATCTACACCTAGAATTATTTTACAGTTTTATAACTGAACCAAATTAATTTTATATCCAGTGAGTGTAAGGAATTATCAAACTTTATGAATCATTTATGCAGCTTCGTTGAATGATACGTGCTTATCCAATCAATAATAATTTTTTCATTATTATTTTATTTTGTCCATTAGTAGAGTTTTAGATATTTTGTTCAAGAGTATGTATAAGTATATGACTTCAATAAATTGTAAAACTTTCTTGGAATGAGCTGAATCTATTTTGTAACTGATTTAGACAGATTATTTCATATGGAAAAATAGTTGTTCATCTTAAAGTCATGTTGAAATTGTTAGATTCTTGAATTCGCAGTTTCTTTATACAGGGGCTTCAGACAACTTACCGTCAGTTGTAACGCAATTATTGATAAGGTTGTATTACTTATTTGGAACATGTATTGAGTTCTATGGAAGTATGTATTTGTTGTAACAACGTAATTTTCTTTCAATATTATAGTATGTTTGTTTTTATAAGAGCTTTAATTATTTGAATAGTATCCTTAACTAGTAACTTTCATCTGAGTAAAGTTACAGATTTCCTTTGAATTATTTTCTCTCATTCTTTCAATAAAACAACATGTTTTAGCTATTCACAACAAATATTACTTTATTAGCTCAGAAATTCCCATTTTTCAGAGATATAACCGTTAGTCCAGTCATTTGAAGTATTTTTCTATCTGAATTATGCGTTTGACAAATTCATTTTCTTAGCCAATGAATATATAGAAAATACAATATTTTAAAGTTAAAAAACACCATTTGCATAGAAAAAAAACTTTCTACTCTTATTATTAACAATATTTTCTGTTCTTAATATTCTCCCTAGAAAATATTTTGTAAACCATCATTTGCATTTATGAAATGTAATTTCATGACGACAAATTAACTTTCTCTGCATTTACATTTCGGTGCTCTTGAATAACTCTTTGTAAAATACGTTAACCCTATTTCATCCGTACTGATTGTCTCCGAATTGAAATGAGCTATTTCGAGTCTTTGCCGCTAATATTATTTATCACGAAGAGTATTTGAAATAACCTTTCATCTGGAAGACAGACTCAATATGTGTTCATGTATCCGTAATTTTTGTAGTCGGTTTGAATACAAATAAATATATTCTTCACAATAGATTCTGGGCGTTTTGTTACATTTATAAGTAGTATACATTCTCTACTATCACTTTCATAACAATATCCGAAACGAAATCCATCCAAGCATTGTTTCTAGCTCTAGGCAACACACCAGTTAACGTAATTTGTGCGAAAATACTATTGGAGAAACACCTGCATCGGAGTCCAACATTTGTGGCTGAGCAAGTTCTGACTAGATCAATCAAGTTCACTTATACCATTTATGTTTATTTCAAAATGTATCATTGAGAGGAATATATCTGCGGCGATACAATTGAATGAAATAATCGAATTTTTATTAAATTTATGTCATGATTTCGAAACTTTCCTGAACACTCACAGCATAGATCAACTCCTACAGGCCACCCCATTATAAATCCAAATCGAACGAATTTCATATTCAATTCCAAACTTCGTCCCCGTTGTGTCAACACTGACAGCATGCTTTCGAATCCAACTTTATGATACATATGAAATACATAGCTATCAATTGACCCAGAACTCAAAGGGGTATTCATTGGATACGTTTGCATCGACAATGTATATTCTCACATTTCCCACTCCAATTGTACTTGAACTCTGGATATCCATTAACAATATAATTTCATTTCCAGTGACTGGATGACAGCAATCAGCAATACGGTGAGTTCTCTTGGAATATGAAGCACGATTCGCATGTTAATTTGAGGTGTTAGTTGTTTTGTTGAGGTTGATTATACTCTTTTTACTGCAGCATGATGTTTTGATTGTGATGGAAAACTATCAAATAAACGATATTTTTCCGAAACGGAGTCATGTTCATCAGAAATTCCGATTTAGTCATTGGGCCAGTTTCAAAAGTCACTTTTTGTCGAAATTATCAAATAATATTTCAAGATCTGTCATACTAATTCATCAGTTGTCTCAGTCTCTAGTTCAATGAATATACTATTAGTTTTGTTGTTTAGCTTTATTTTTTTATTGAAAATTCATAGTTGAAACGTTCCCAGATGGCAAAGTAGGCAATTAATCATTGGTGAGACCTTTCCCACTTGTTTGAGATATACTTAAAGAACTCCCAGATACGCCCCTGAATTAGCTACGACTAACGTTACGGAGAAATTACTTACACTGGAGAAGGATGGTCATCAAAAACAGATGGTTTAACAGAGATGGACTCGAAATTAGCCTGGAAATTGACTCATTTTGAATGTGTTGATCTTTCCGGTGTGTTGTGTGGCTTCTTCTATTGTGTGATTTTGTGATACGGTTTCAACGAAATTTGAAAATGGCTCATCGTGAAGTTTTTGACGAGCAAAGTGGGAAATTTGTGTTAAATGTTTTGGAGTATTTCTGAAATAAGAAATGACTTCCACTGAAAACATTTCTGTTATTAATAGAGCCCTAGGACAATTTCTAGAATACGGCACGAAAGCCCACGTGGAACACCTGTAAGAATTTTTTACTGTTACATCAAGTGCTGAATGTGATGATTTTATTCTATTTTCATCAGGTCCATGCAAAAATAAAAGCCTCAAAACCACGAGATTTGCCTGAAGTAGTTAAATCTGCAATACTTACATTCATTTATACCATGATATAAAATGAATAGTGTGTAACAATGGGAAAGGAGTAGTAAAAAGACATATTATAGATGTCTGTTAGACAACCTTAGGTATGATTTCAAAAGTTCTTGGTTTTCGTTTCTCAAAGGAAAATGGTGGAAGGGCTCTAATGGAAAGACCAGAGATTGCACCAAAACAGAAAAAGTTTTTGAGAGAATATGTGGTTTTCCTTGACGGAACGTGGATTTTTCAACATGGAAGTAATAGCCTAATAGCTGGCTACGTAAATTGGAAATGATAAAGTCCCGAGCGGCGCTCAGATGACTTCAAACACTTTATTAATCAAGTAAGCCTTGTAGATTATGTGGATGAACGCTCGCTTCTAAACTACAAGGACCCGGGTTCCAATCCCGAGCTGGGTATGCATTTTTTTTTCAATTTTCTATTACACTCAAATCAACTACAAAACTTCTATTATTGATCACAAATTCTGAAAGCGCCGTAGTTCCCAATTTAGTTCATTTGCAATGATATCGAATATAAATTAAATTACCAATAATTTTTTCTGAAACTTTGAAAGAGAAATAAAAATTATTTTCATTCAGATGTAAGCTCAATGGAATTCATCGGTTTCTGAAAGGTATTATGAAAACATGTAGCACAAAGTTCCTCACTGTGATTCCTTGAACTTTTTCAAAACTCATCTCATTCAAAGTAGTCAATATTTCCCTTGAACAAAAAATTAAGAAATAGGTTTTTCCAATGTAATGCTACAGCCAATTTGAATCTTCTGCCTTGACTCATTTCTATTCTTCACACCATCTCCTTCTCTTATATAATCCGTAAGGAACTGTGAATTAAAGTCACGTGACGGTCAGTCCATCAGTTATAATGTCTATAGATAGAACTGTCTAAACTATCTGGCTACTGGGGAAACATCTTTTAATAGTTACACAAGTTACATATCTTAAATTCAGATTGTATACTATAACATAAGTACAGTTACAATTTGATAAAGTTTAAGGGTATCCGGCAAGGGGTTGCCACGATATTGAGTGTCTAGCAATGGATGACGTGATTTCTAATATTAATCCGAAAATAATATAATTACCAAAACATATTACCTCAGAACATTCACCCTCACAACCGCTCAAAACACAAAACAGCATTTTCACGGAGCATGACTTGCTCCGAAAATTTCTCTGAACCTGGGTTTTTGACGTACTTTTTCCAGGAAATAGCTTAAATTTGTCGAACGTAAGTATAATGCGTAAATTTCAATTGTTCTATTTTGATCAAATTACAGATCTTCCTCAGAAGCAAATTGCAGGAAAGGATATATATTTTTATTTGACTTGAAATAATTTATTTTTACAAAGGGTATCACAAAACGCAACCTCCTACTGCCTCTCAACGGGGGCTAACGGGAGGTTTTCCCATTTAATCCTTAAAATGCAGAATGCAATGCATTATATACGAGCCATTTATAGGGAATCAGATCGAAAAAAATATGTCAATAGTACTCATTTCGAGATGTTTCTGGGAAATAATCAAATAAAAAATGTAAACAAACCGTTTAAAAAAAATATTGAAAAATTCCGACGCATCAAATTTGCCACCTTGTCAATCAGAACTTAGGCAGCAATTTGAAGGGGATACATCACAAATATCTGGACAAATGTCCAATGGATCTCGAACCTACTGATTGTGACTATCTAGATAAACAAGCCATGTACGAATTTGAATGGTTGGTTGGCTCACAATCATCGTCAACAGTTGTAGATGTTATACTAATATAAATGACGAAGATTCTGAACGTAAATCAGTCAAATGATACATTAATTTCATTTTTATAAAAATGTTAATTTATGTTTTAGATGACGAAAGAAATATTGAATTATACCAGCGACGAGGAAGAAGATGATCAGTCAGATTATTAATGTTACCTAATGAAAATTCTATTCTAACCCTGTATTTCTTAAGTAATGAATGAAAACAAGTTAACACAAGATTCTAATCAATGTATTTATTTATACAGCGCTTCTCAAAAGTCCCCCCCTCCTATTTTTGGAACGATTATACATAAACAAGTGAAATTTGGAAACTGAATATTGAAGGTTGTAAACTTCCCTACTAGTGATGATAGATGACGAAATCATCAAAGATGACGTCACAAGGCCATTGTGACCAATAATTTTAAATGGAACCCTACGGCAAGCGACACCTCTTTTAAAAGGTATCGAAAAAACATATTCAATGATACTAATTTTGTTTGTGTGTATGGCAGCTTTGGCAACTCGCTTTTGAAAAACGCAAAGCTCTGATGAATTAAATCAGTTAATTCTAAAATTCCAAATTCAAGCTCCGCCTCTGGATAGTTGTCAAATAAGCTGACGTTTTTGTTAGTCTCCCTCATTCGACGTTTTTGTAAATGTCCAAGTTTTTGTGCATTTAATAATTTGTGTATTGTTGACCGAACATTTAACTGTCTCAGCGGCTTTTGGTACTTTTAATATTTTCGTACATTTTAATAATTTGTTGTGTTGTGTTGTGAGCCGAACGTTTAAATGCTTCAAAAAGCGAAATGAGCACGTACCATTTCGCTTCAGGTGATGAAGTAGCAGCGATCCTAATTCTTGGTGAAACTGGACAAAATATTCATGCACAGAACGCATTTTTAATGAGAGGTTCCCCATCGCCCCGTTACGAGGACTCATTCAAGGCAGCTTCTTCGTAAGTTTGAAACAACGAGTAGTATTAATGATGCGAAACGATCTGGCAGACCACAAATTTCTGTTGAGAAAAAAATTGATATACTGGCAGAAGTAATAGTTAATCCTACCCCTTCAACAACTCACGTTGCATCTACCTGGAAGTCAGTCGAAGTACAGTACACAGGGTGTTGAAAAAAAAACAAATTTCATCCTACAAATTAAAAATGGTTCATCAACTCTCCGACGACGACCCAGACCGAAGACTAGAATTTTGTGAAAATATGGAAACTCAAATTAACCAACAGCCAGACTATGTCAGAACAATTTGTTTTAGTGACGAAAGTACTTTCTATTTAAATGGAAATGTAAATACACAGAATGTGAGGTAGTGGAGTGACGCAAATCCTCACCTGTTTCGTGAAACACATTACCAATTTTCCCAAAAGGTGAATGTTTGGGCAGGTATCCTGAGAAACCCCATCGTTGGGCCTTTTTTTTGAATACTTATTCAACTGGTGAGGTTTATCTGGAGCTGTTTGCAAAACGCAATAGAACCGTAACCCCTTGAAATTTTGAAAGATAATCCAGATGAATTCGGCAATTTGTAAATAACATTCCAACAGATGGTGCTCCTCCACACTATTACGATGCAGTAAGACGCTATTTGGATGAGGAGTGTCGTGGTAGATGGATTGGATGACAAGGTTCAACGGAATGGCCAGCTCGATCACCGGACCTCACACCTTTGGATTTTTTTCTGTGGGGGTACCTTGAATCGAAGGTTAACGCCACTGAACCTGATAATATTGACGTTTTAAAACAACGTATTGTTGCAGAATGTGAGGCTGTTTCCGCACACACATTTGCAAAAGTACGAGAAGAGTTTAAAAATAGGATATTTCACTCTCAGGAAGTAAATGGAGGTCACTTCGAGCAATTTCTTTGAGTAGATACTGATTCTCAAATCTGTAATGAATATCATACTGAATGGAATTTAAATTTTAATGTTTTTTAATGCGCCATTGAAACTGCCATAAACACAAACAGAATTAGTATCATTGAATAGGTTTTTTCGATACCTTTTAAAAGAGGTATCGCTTGCCGTAGGGTTCCATTTAAAATTATTGGTCACAATGGCCTTGTGACATCATCTTCGACGATTTCGTCATATATCATCACTAGTAGGGAAGTTCACAACCTTTAATATTCAGTTTCCAAATTTCACTTGTTTATGTATAATCGTTCCAAAAATAAGAGGTGGGGAGGGGACTTTTGAGAAGCACTGTATAGTATTTCTAATCCCAATTGGAACGACATAAAAAGTTTCGAGAAGGAATTTTCTTTCACACGACAGAACTTTTTTATGATTGTACCAGGAACGCTTTGAAAGTAAAAACACTGGTGGTATATAAATTTCCCATTTGCCGGGCAATGCATATGAACACTCCTCGTAGTGCTCTTATTTTTATGGCCGTTCCAATTGGGATAGAATAACTATACTTCTCTGTTATTTATACTATCCTCCGTTTTGTCCACTGTTAATAATTATTAATGCAATGAAAGTTTGAATAATACCAAGACAAATTGACAAAATAACAAAAAAAAAGTTTTACCGCTTCACAACTTCTTGCGATATTATCATTTTTTAAATACTTGGTCATCATTTTGCCTTCTGGCAAATTATGTATAGCTTTCTCAAGCCGTAGATAATATTATAACAAAATCGCCAGAACAATTTGAACAATTTTCTTACAACTTCACCGACCTATACTTCTGGCAATAGTTTTACGCAATTTCTACAGTTGAAAACTATAACTACACAAATTTCAGTGCTGCACTCAAAGATGTTATTTTGATTAAAATTTAACGCTTTGACCAAATTCATCAAAATATATTTATTATCTATTAAGTATAGTACATCTCGTAATTTATCATTTACCAAAGGATTTCATTCTGTATTTCAAGAATAAAATGGAAAAAAAACACCGTACGCCCCCGTGAAGAGGCAGTAGGAGGTCGCCTCGCGATGTTTTGCGATACCCTATGTAAAAATTAATTATTTCAAGTCGAATAAAGCTATACCGACAATGGGACTAGGCCATGTCTATATCTCCTTCACTTATCAACCGATTTGAAAGAAATTTCGTATATAGATATGAGACAATTTCAGATTGAGACATATCAACATGACCGACTTCGTTGCCAGTTAGCCACCAACTTAGATTTTTCAAATGGAACACCTGTGTGTTGATGATTTTTCGGATTCTACGGCTCGAGTTACATACGACAGTGTTGCCGAATTTTCATTTCAGAATTAAAACAAATTATTTCTTATTATAATTTTTTAGCCAGGAGGCCTTGATCAGATTGAAATCTATACTAATTTACATCAGCAACTCTAGTTATAGTCATTTCATCGATAAATCAATAACAAAAGCCTACAGTAGAATTGAAATTTTCTGAACGCATTTTAACATAAAATTGTTTTTTTCAAATGGTAGCTATCGAGGGCCTTCTTGCCATTCGATAGATAATTCCAATTCAACGATATACATTATGTACCACTTTTTTTTGTTCAAAACTAAAACGATCAATTATTGAATTTGTACAATATTTTATACGATGCCTACAAATTCCAATGAGTTATCCGTTTGGGTTTGAGGTTCCGTGGATTCATGGGAAACAGTGGTGATTAAGATCATGTAATGAATTAATTAATAAAACCTTTTCAAAACAAGCTTTTATTCAAATACTCAAAAGTACAGAATAATAGGTTATTCCGTGAGTTATAGATTCAAGAGCTTGTCCGCAAAGTGTTCATTTCGAATACAGATGTGACAACTTTTAATCTATAACCAATCACATCAAAGCAATTATTTTGTACTTTAGGGATTGAATTAAACTTGTTTTAAAAGTTTTTATATTTTTTTTTTTTTTTTAGTAAGATTTGAGGTTGCCGTGGATTCATGGGAAACATGGGTGATTATTCAGTATAATAAATGAAAAACTTTCAAAACAAGCTTTATTCAAACCCCAAAAGTACAGAATAATAGGTTATTCCGTGAGTTATAGATTCAAGAGCTTGATGCCAAAGTGTTCATTTCGAATACAGATGTGACAAGCTTTTGAATCTATAACCATCAACATCAAAGCAATTATTTTGTACTTTTTAGGTATTGGAATTAAAGATTGTTTTAAGAAAGTTTCCATTAATACTTTATTTTTGCTATTTAGTAAGTACGCCTTAATCTAGCATTTTGTTGAAGTCGTTTTATGAGGCCTTTTCCTGTGAGTTCTGAGCTATCTAGTTCTTCAACGAGGAGACCATCTGAAGAATCAACTCGTCCGTCATCCTGAACTGCCATCTTCAATTCATGAATTCTGACAAAAATCAATAATCTGCGACTTAATTCATAATTTCCGACCCCGAAAACACCCACATACCAATTTTGAATAGAATCGGACCATAAGCACAGAGATCGTCGGACATATTGAAGCCGCCATTTCGATTTCATGAATTTTGTCAGAAAATTCATAATCTTCGACCCTGAAAACCCCAACATACCAATTTTGAATCAAATCGGACCATAAACACAAATCTCGTCCGCCATCTTGGAACCACCATTTTTTTTCCTCCAACAAATGCATAATGCATTGTCACGAGAACTATGAACACCTGCCAAATTTCACGTTTATCAAACAACTAGAAGTGGGTCAAAATAACTTGCAAGATTTGATGACAAACATCGGGACAGGTGAAACTAAATAAAAGCTTGTGAAAAAAGTGAAATACCAATTTTACTTGTCATCTCGTTTCGTTTGTTAAAAGTTATTCTGAAATGGAAAATAATAAACGTTATTCTCGAAACGAAACAAATCGATATGATATTGATATACGGAGAATGTCAGAAGAACGCTGCAATACTAGTATGCTATACTCTGTTCGTTATCCGTTACGACGGCACCCATCGAGGACCTATTTCAGAAAATTGGAAATGATGCTAATGAAAGAACCAGCTGATCAAAACCACAACCATTTCATCGTCAGTGAAGAAGCGAAAACTAATGTTTTAGCGTATGTTCATTTTTCTCCATCTGCCTCAGTGCGGGAATTGGGAATCAGCAGGAAAAGTGCCAGAAAAGTATTGAAAAGCAAATATCGCTCCTATAAATACAGTTTGCATCAGTATCTAGATGAAAATGACCCAGAACGGGACTAACTTATTGTAATTGGCTTTTGCGTCATCACTATTTGAATAAGAGTTTTGTCTCGAAGATACTGTTTACAGATGGGTCTAGGTTAATGAATAATGGTATGATTAATAGGAATAATACAAGGTATTGGGCTCAGAAAATCCTAGGTTGCTGAGAAGGTAATTTTCAAGAAAGATTTGGATTCAACGTCCGGGTAGGATCATAGGGACAAGAATCATTGGACCAGTTCTTTTCGACGGGCCTTTGACGGGCCAAAGATATCTACAATTCTTAGAGAACGATAATCAAAATAATATCAACGATTTACCTGAGAACATCAGGGAGAATATGTTTTTTCAACAGGATGGTGCAGGACCACATAATGCTAATATTGTTCGGCAATATATTAGTGATACCTATGGGCAGAGATGGATTGGAACAAATGGTCCTATCAGATGGCTAGCCCGATCGCCCAATTCAACCCCTATTGATTTTTATTCATGAGGTCACATGAAATCCAAAGTATACTCGAAGAGACCAACTTCTTTGGAGGACTTGAGAGATAGGGTTGAGCGCGCATTTCAGGAAATTCCTGCTCACGAACTGATAAATGTGATGAGGTGTATAATAAATAGAACTACTATGTGTTGGGGAAAACGGTTGGTCATTAATGAATGAAATGACTTTTCGATGGTTGTGCAACTCTTCAATTGAAAACAGTATAATGGTATGGTGAGTAATAATTTCTACGTTGAATGTTTCACTGTTTCAGTCGTTAGATTTATTCAGACAGTTTGATTATATTGAAGTTATCTTTTCTGAAATGGGTTTATGCTCATAACATATTGTCAAGTCGAATATTCTTGGTAATTCATTGTTATCATTCTGAAGTAAAGTTTGAAAGAATGAATAGATGTCATGTTAACTACCAATTTTTTCGGAATGATTTCACTTCGTTAGATGGCTCTCTACGTTTTGAACAAAAAGAAAGGGATACATAATGTAAATCGTTGAATTGGTAATTAAATTATCTATCGAATGGCAAGATGGCCCTCGGTAGGTACCATTTGATAAAACGATTGTTTCGTTAAAAATGCATTTAGAAAATTTCAATTTCTGCTGTAGGATTTGTTATTGATCTTATCGATGAACTGACTATTACTATGAGTGACTGTTGTGAATGAGTATAGATTTTAACCTGTTCAGGGCCTCGCAGGCTAAAAAAAATTGAGAAATATTTTTTTTTCAAATGTTAAATACAAATTTGGCAACACTGTCGTATGTAATTTGAGCCGTAGAATCCGAGAAACATCAAACATACAGGGTGTTACTATTGAAAAATCTAAGTTGGTGGCTATTCTGGCGAAACCAGAAGTCGGCCATTTTGTTTTCATATGTCTGTCAATCCAAAATTGTGTCTCATATCTATGTACAATATGTCATTGGTTGATAAGTGAAGGAGATATAGGCATGACCCTAGTCCCATTGTCACCTGGTATATCCCTCCCTTCGATTCGCTTATAAGATAGATTTTACGCATAATACTTTTATTCGACAAATTTGAGCTATTTCCTGCGGAAAAATATGTCAAAACCAGGTTCAGATATATTTTTCGCAGCCTTCGGCCGCTGCGGAGCAAGTCATGCTTTGTGAAAATGCTGTGAGGTAATATGTTTCGGTGACAGAAAAAAGGAATTTTACGTGACCCAGCTCGGGATCGAACCCGGCTTTTTGTAGTTTGGAAGCGAGCGTTCATCCACATGGGCTACTAAGCTTACTAGAATTAATAAAGTGTGTGAAGTTATCTGAGTGCATGCCCCCGCTTTTGACTTCTGCCTGCAGAGCTACATATTTGTCAGTCAGTAAGGAAGGTTTATATGTAAAAATTTCCCTTTTACCGTAACATTTTTCATTTACATAGCAAGCTCTCCGTCTGTAATATATTGCAAACCTGGTACGACGATGATGTGAAAACTGTGTGGAACAAGTAGCTCAGAAGGCAAACGTTACATAATTGTTCATGCTGAAAATAAAAATGGATTTATTGATGGTGCCGGTCTTATATTTTCAATTTTAACCAAAAGTGCTGATTACGATGATTATACGAATTAGGAATTATTCGAAAAGTGGATGGCAGAAAAATAGTTATCGAGACTTCAGAATTCATCATTGATTATCGTGGATAATGCAACGTATCATTCCAAACCTCTGGAAAAAAGTTCCAAATTTCCAGACGACCAAGGATGAAATCATACAATGGCTGCAAACTGGAAATATACGTATCCTCAGGGCGCCTTTAAATGTGAATTTGTGAAATGGGGCATTCAGTTCTACGACTACCACCATACCACCGCCAGTTCAATGCCATTGAACTAATGTGGCACGATGCAAAACATTTTATAACAAGAATGTAGGACAGTGACGAGGCTGTATTGAATACATGACAAAAAGCATTAAATAAAGTTACTACGCAAAATTGGGCAGATTGTATTAAACACACTGAAAATCTTATTAGTACAAATTAGGAACCAGGAAAAATGTTGGATTGTCAAATATCCATCATCCGAAGGGAAGAATTATTCTCCAGATGCAGATCACTGAGAAATTCTTTGATGTCTTGTTAAGATATGTAGTTGATGAAGCTATAATATAGTTTCACTTCAAATACCGTAACCAGAATTTGATAATCCTATAATCCTATTTCCTGATACCGATTTATTCTTTCAACAGATATTGATTATATTATACTCAGTTTCCACACTAATTGAATGGGTTATCGAATTCTTCCTGATTTTTCTCTTTACAATTCTAAATCCCACCCTAGCAATTTACATCAAGAGAGAATTGAGTACGGACATACCTGCACTACACTAATCTTTCCAACACACATGAATTCTCAAAGACGTTACTCTTAGGGTGGGTATTATAAAACTATTCCGACAGATAACTAGAAGTTAACTTGTGGATGACGTCACATGTCAAAGTTAACTTCAAAATGTAGCAGTTAACTTTATCGGGTGGAACGGGTGTCGGTTAAAGTTAACTTTGTAGAAAATGGTGGTTTTCGATCGTCGACAATTCTCCTGCTCCTGTCAATATTGCATATATATGAGTCATATAACCTCAATTTTATTGTTTTGATTTTTCGTTTTCGCAAAATGTTAGCAAACGATATCCACGTTATTTTGAGGAACTTTTGACCGATGATGAAGAAGATGCTGTGAATATTGTTGAAGCCCCTCGGCGACAAAGGATATTTAGGAATCGTTAGACCATTTCACCTTGTGGAAGAAAACATAATTTAAAACCGATTTCGACTATCAGAGAGTCTGTACGCTTGGTAATGGGGCACATTGAAGCAAATTTACAAAGACCAACTAATAGGTCAGCATTTCTAGTACCTATTTTAATTCTTGTAGAATTATACATATTTTTAGAAATCATCCTATATAGCCAGTAACACAAGTGTTGATTACACTCAGATTTTATGCAACTGGTTCATTCTTGGTAGTTGCTGGAGATTTTGGAGGTATTCACAAGTCAACTGCTAGCAGTGTTATTAGAAAGGTCACATGGGAAATTTGTTATCCTCTATTTACATAAAAATGCCAGACTTTTTGTGTAGTGTTATTCATTTCAAGACTCTAGTGAAGTGGTATATTTAAATCTTAAGACAATATCATTTGCGAAAACTCTCTTTGAAGGAGACAAAGTATGCTCTAAATTGCTTGCAAAAAAATCTTTTTCGGAGTTTCTGTAAGCTTAGTGAAGTCATCGGGATTTATTTTGAAGAAATGTTACACATTATTACTTGTGAATGTTCGAATTAAAAATAAAACTAACAAAAACAGTTTTTTTATTTCATTTAAAACAAACAAGATGGTGTGAAAATATGTCCTTATCACCTAGATAAACATATATAGTCATTTTTTTTCCATACTGTATGAATAATCTTCGGTATGTCGAATAATATATCTTTTTTCTCTTCTTAAGTTTCTTTTTTTTTCTTCTCAACTCTCTTCAAAGGTTCTCTTCTTCACTTTTTTTCTTGGCCACACACACGCAATAGTCAACATAATATTCACCAGGTAAACCAGAATTTCATCGAATCAACAATCACAAGAGATTCGACAAGTTTTAAGTGTACAATGGCTAAAATCATATTAACATTAATGTTTCGAAAAGTAAACAATGTGTCATCACCTAGATATACATGTAGTGATATTCACTAAAATGACTTTTTAAAAATAAACTTTATTTTATACTTTGGTTACAAAAAATGATTTTGAATATGACAATTATTCGAAGTGCAAAATGGAAGTTTGAGATAGAAGTGACGTTCTTCGGTTCTTGGGATCCTCTTATAGATGCGGTGGTGCTGACTCAGAACTGAGCCTTGTTTACGGCTTCTGGAGCGCAGGTGGATAAATGCCGACTTGGCTTTGTCCTATTTGCTCTTGCAACAATGTTGCAACTGCGTTGTGGAATTACTGCGTAGAATGCCTGGATTTTTGGATATAACATACATTCCATTCCATACTGTATGAATAATTTTCGGTATGTTGAATATATCCCTTTTTCTCTTCTTAACTCTGTTTTCTTTCCTCACAACTCTCTATGAAGGTTCTGTTTTTCACTTTTATCTTGCCCACAGACGATACAGTAGGATTTTGGGAAGGGACTGGATTCTTCTTCAAGAGCCCATCGTCTGTCTAAAAACTCGCTCAATCCTAGATTAGTCTGCACCAGAACGTTACGTTAATTTTCTCATTGAAAATGATGAAAACTTATTCCAGTACAACAGGATCGTTTTGCCAAGAGAAAAATTGTAGGTTACCTTTTTGCCTTCTTCTTCTTTTTATTTAAAAAATGGTACCTTTATAAAACTGACATTTTGAAGCTCAAGTTAACTTGACCGATAAAATTAAAGTTAACTTCAAAACATGTTTATAATACCGGCCCTTAGTGTAATTTGGGCTGGCACGACAGCTGTCACTCATTTTCATTACTATAAGCAGATTAAGTTGAAATTGAATGAATTTATACATTTCGCCTCACCAATGATTTATTGCCCACTTAGCCATCCAGAAAAGCCTGCATTATTCAATTTCTTCATCATTACTCAACGTTATTTAATAAAAATTTTACTTTGAATAATGACTGGAAACGTCACCTCTTTGTATTTGATTTGCAAGAGACTTCATGGTGTAGATGAGTGTATATATATACAGGGTGTTTCAATATTCAGTATCAAGATTTCAGAGGTGTATTTTTCAAGTCAAAATAAGACTTTTTTTTCCATAAACATGTGTCCGCAAACGCTCCGTTACCGATCTACAGAGCGTTGAAGTTTCAAGATGTTTTTATTTTTTTCTTCATAGCTTTCAGTTTTTGCAATATAAGGACCAAATTTGAAACATAGGTTACGTTTCAGAGTTTACATCCAGTATGCCGAGTGATTTTAAGAATCTACAGGGAGATATTTTTACGGGGCTTCTTGTAGTGAGCCGCTGGTGGTTTCTAAGATATGAAATGCATTTTTTTTGTTTATACATCTTTTTGTCTCTTGCGATTTTTACGCATCTGCCACCATTGTCGAAAAAAGTTAATTCATTATTTGTAATTCGCTAGAGTTCATAAAAATTTTCAACAATACAATGAAGAAAGAATTAATGGGATTTGACTGCTATTTTCATTTTGACGTTCCGGTTTGTTTTGAAACATGTGACATTATTTGAAAGTTGGTGGATGTCTCATTGTGTATTTGTTTAACATTCCTTCGTAAATCTTCCAGAGATTCTGGTTCGGTTGCAAATAGTTTGTTTTTCAAGTGACCCCAGAGGAAAAAGTCGAGTGGGGTTAAATCTGGATATCTGGCTGGCCATTTATAGAGTCTATTCTTCAAATCCAGGAAACATTCTATCCAAAAACGCCCTAACAGGCTGTGCATAATGTTGTTGAAATATCAAGTGGTCTTCATGGTAACGATCGTCATTTCCAATCATGTCTACTAATTGTGGATAAACAAATTCATTCAATAATTCCAAATAAGTTTCTCCTGTCAGGTTACCGTCGAGAAATACTGGTCCAATCAAACGGTCCCCAAAAATACCGGCCCAGACATTGAGTTTTTGGGGAGTTTTAGTATGGACTTCGTGGAAAACATGTGGATTGGCATCTGAACCATAACGATAATTATGACGATTCACAGTCGAATTAAAAAAGAATGAAGACTCATCAGAAAAGCAGATATTGAAAAGGAAATTATCATCAGCATCTATTCTCGTAGTCATAATTTCACAAAATTCCTGTCGCCTATCAAAATCATCTTCATTCAATTGGTGTACCAAATGTATTTTGTAGGGGTGGAATTTATGAAGTTTCAGGATTCGGCGGATACTGTTTTCACTGATATTGGTAACACTAGCCAATTGCCTTGTGCTCAATCTTGGGTCTGCATGAACTTGTCCTGAAAGTGCAAGTTCAACAGCTTCATTTCTCAACGGAAATTCACGTTCTGGGTCTCGTTTCTTGTTGGCGGAGGCAATATTTTCATTAAAGATCCTGTCACCACTATATTTTGTCAGAGTGTTCATGAAAGAGGATAATGCACGATTCCATTAACAGAAAAAATTACCGACCGTAATATTTTTATTAGAGATCCTGCCACCAACATATTTCGTCAGAGCGTTCATGATGGAGAATAATGAATCGGTAATTTTTTCTGTTAATGGAATTGGTATTATCCTCCATCATGAACGTTGCGACGAAGTGTGGTGGTGGCAGGATCCCCCAATCGCCGGCTTCCCAACTATAGAACTTTTATAAATTCCCATCAGCACCTCCGGGAATACAGCAGATTTCAGACTCCAAGGCACGATTCTGGCAGACCGCGACAAGCACGCAACCCAGTAAGAGATGAAGAGATTTTAAATGTTATCGACGAAAACCCTGGTTTGAGTACTTGACAAATAGCACGGGATTTGGATGTTTCCCATACAACTGTCTGAGGGTTCAACACGGAAACATGCTATACCCATATCATATCCAGCGCGTCCGAAGTTTGCTTCTTCTAGATTTTCCACGGCGCTTGCAGTTCTCCCGAAGGATACTGCGCAACTGTACTAGGCATCCTGCATTTTTATCTCGCATCCTTTTTACCGACAAAGTTTACTTTACAAGCGACGGCGAAGTGGATTAACATAACGTTCATATTTGGGCACTAGAAAATCCGCACATGATCAGATAATCTCGATACCAGGAACAGTTCAGCGTAAACATATGAACAGGAATAGTAGGAGATACTTCAATGGTCCTTTAATTTTATCGCGAATTTTAAATGGTGCCACATATTTGAACTCCTTATAGAAGAATTGCCTGCAAGTTCGTCAACAAATGTGTTTCATGCACGATGCCCCTCCCCCTCACATTTTCGGGTCATCGTCCGCGAATATTTAGATACAGTGTTTCCCAATCGGTGGATTGGCAGAGCAGGTCCAATTGCTTGGCCCCCATGTTTCCCAGATTGCAACCCGCTGGACTTCTTTTCATGGGGAGATGTGAAGGGCCTAGTTTATGGTGCAGAACCGAAGCCTTCCATTTAAGTTCTTACTTACGAATTATGGATGCGTTCCACACCGTAAGAAACACTCCCGAAATTTCAGAACGTACGGCAATCTATGAGAAGAAGAGTGGGAGGTTGTATCGCAGAAGAAGAATAGCATTTCCAACACCTTTTTATGAAATATCAAGGTTTGATAGGTTTCTTATTTTTTAGGTAATGTTTGAGGAAACTTGTAATTTAGATCGCAAACCAAAGTAGCGTTCTTTGTTTTCATTGTGATAATAGGTTCCCCCTTTTTTTTATTTAAATTGAATGTAGCGTATTACAAAAAATGATTTCACCTTTTTTCCCGATAACGGTCGGAGATGCGTGAGAAGAAGAAGACAAAAAAATTTATAAACAAAACAAAGAATTCATTGCATATGTTAGAATCTACTACAAAAAAGTTTATGGAGCGAAAAAGGTCTTAACTCCCGAGAAAATATCTCCCTGTAAATTCTTACAATCACTCGGCATACTGGATGATGTAAACCCTCAAACGTAACCTATGTTCCGAATTTGATTTTAATATCGCAAAAACTGAAAGAGCTATGGAGAAAAGAATAAAAAAAATTCGAAACTCTAACGTTCCTTAGATCGGTAACAAAGCGTTGGTGGACACATGTTTATGAAAAAAAAAACTCATTTTGACTTGCAAAATACGCCCCTGAAATCTTGATACTGAATTTTATAACACCCTGTATATATATTGTTATGTTATGTTATGCCAGTTAAAGGTTTAAAGGAAAAAACCCACAAAAATAATATTACAAATAGTTATTAGTTCCAAGAGATTTTTTTTAATAACTTTTAAGTTCTATTTATTTATAAGCCTTTGTATAATATGATAGTAAAAATGTAAAAAAAAAACAATCAATTTCATACACTGTCATAATGATCATAAACCATAATTGGAAAAAAGCCAACAAAAAGTCTAAATTTACAAAATTTGCATGGATAAAAAGTGATCAACACATTTGTAATTTTGAAACATACAGTATATGAAATTGGATAAGACAATAATAACAATGGTAAAAGAAAGTAAATTGATAGCAATTGGTTGATATCATAAGCAATTATTATTAGAATTTAAAAAAAATATATAAATTGAGTAAGATAAACCTAAACAGTGAAATGTGACAATTTAGTGCGCGAATTCAAAAATTCAAATGGGAAAACAGGAGGGGAAACTGGTATCAATGCAACAACAAACAAAGCCAAGGTGGAGATTGAAAATAAAATTAGAAGGGAATGGACGCAACATTTTGGGAGAACAAAAATTGAAAGAATTCCAACATTTGAAGAGCAAAACTAGTATTACCTGAATTATATATCATTTCCACGTCTCCAAAGCTGATTTCCGCATCTGTATGGTTCCTGAGTTATGGTATTGGAGTTCCTGATAGCGCTTATAGTGACAAGGTATCCAGTTTCAGGGCATATCTTGAAACACCGACATCTCCAACAGGTATAAAAACTTTAATAGTGCATTTTCCGGTCCTGAATATTTCACCAATAACGTATTTCACATCTGAAGAACTTTATTTCACCTTATTTTGAACAATAACAGAAAACTTTACTTCACGGAAAAAGTGAGGTTCTGTTCATCTATCCATGATTGCAATTTTATGATTATCCGTGAATATTTGTATATTCCCACTAGTATAAGTTATTTCTCGTAGGCCAGGTATTTTAAGTCTTCCTGAATGAAGGAAGTAATTGTTTTTTTATAATTTGTTGTTTGTTCTTTCACAATGATCAACAAACATATCTACGACCATTGAATAACTTGAGTTTGACATATCAAATAAGGGCTAAATTGCTTTGAACCGGCTATCTTGAGATGAGGGCGTACCAACTGTGCTAGCTGTGGTGAGAAAAGGAATAACAGTTGTCAGCTACGTGACGAGAGAACAGTGACGTTCGTTGGCAATTATTATTACCACATACAAATTATTATACAGGGCAAAAATATCTATCTATATCATATCAATTTGGTTCACAAAGAATAGAATAAAAAAAATTTTTACACAAATATATATATATATATATATATATATATATAAATATATATATATATATAATAGATAAATATATATACATTGTCCGTCATAAAGTTGGCTACATATGGGAAAAAAATTGTTATTGAAATTCCTGAAAAACTTTAATGATTCGTTCCGGCATGTCTGACAACAAAAAAATCACGAGACCTCAGATTTGGCGGGAATTTTGAAAATAGTTATCTGTGGTGCCGAAAAATGGGTCAAATTGACAAGATATCGAATATTTTATTGAGAAAATGTATTTGGAGTCCAACGAGGACCCCATGTACCAATTTTGAACCAGATTGAAAAAAAAACAAAAATACCATTTTATTCCTCCACCCTTACTAAAAAACATTATACATTCTTGTTTGATCTGTAAACAGCTTTAATAACTTAATTCACATGAGTTTGGGTCAAAACTAATCAAATATTTGTGGAATAGACTTTTGCGGGAGATTAATTATGAAAACACGAAGGTGGTCAGAATACTGAAAATTTGTAAATTGTTTATTGAGTTTTTTTTTATTTTCCACATCCACCAAACAACACTAAATTCAATTAGGACAATAATATATATAAGTTTTCATTACAATATTGGTTGGTTTAAATTTTATTTACGGGTTGAGAATATTGAATAAGCTCATGTGCATCAATATACAGGACATGACTACACCTATGACAAGACAAATCGTGGTTTCATAATCTCCCGCAAAATGTCTATTCCACAAATATTTCATTAGTTTTGAACCAAACTTAGGTGATTTAGGTTATTGGAGCTGTTTCCAGGTGAAACAAGAATGTATAATGTTTCTTAGTAAGGGTAGAGGAATAAAATGTTTTTTTTTTTCAATCTTGTTCAAATTCGTACATGGGTCCTGTTGTATTCTAAACACATTTTCAATTAAAAATTTTTGATATTTGTCAATTTGACCCATTTTTTGTCACCACAGACAACTTATGGATTTTTTTTGTCAGACATGCAGAAACGAACCGCCATAAGAATTTTTAAGAAATTTCAATAACAATGTTTATTCCCATATCTAGCCAACTTCATGACGGATATCTATATATTCATTCAATTTATTTCCTTGCCAGAAAGTATGTTCAACCACCATCAATTTGTGAAATAAAGTAGCAGTACCTAAAAGTGGATGAGTATTGACTCCTCTTTGGTATTAAAATTTACGACTATAAAAATTATTTGAGAGGGTTTTCGTATCTGTTTCTGATCAGGCAATCCAAATGAATGACCTTCAGACTGCATGTGATGATAACTTCATCCTCGTCAACCTCTGGAACACGTTTTCCGTCATTGTCCCCATCGATACCCCTAATCGAGTATCCCTGACCCTCCCGCCAAAGTCTCAACACCCCCAATGTTGTTGTCTGAATCTTCCGGATGCAAATTGTCTGCCAGAGACATGTTTATGATCGAGAGTGTTTGTAGCGCATCGATCGGCATTCTCTTGTTTCAGTTGCCGCCCCCTCCGCACCTGCCTTTAGACGACAAGAGACTGTCACTGACGCCGCAACAACAACAGGATATCCTCAGCAGCAAACGTGAGTATTTCCCAGAGGGGATGATTTGGTCGGGGTTTTGAGGATGTCGGGCATATATTTTCGGGATACGGAAAAATCAATTGTGGCGTTCCACAGGGGTCAGTGTTGGGTGGAAAAGGTAACACTTAAAAGCTACTCGTGCCCACGTTGGTCTTGTTATCACTCAGTCGACTGCCGCATCAACCAATAAATCGGTTTCAGAATCTCCAATGCGTCCGCCTAATCTAACCTAAATAATAAGGGATCCAGCTTGCTAGATGCAATGAACATTTAAATAAGTGGACTTTTGAACTGATTGTTTGAGTAATGTGGAAGGATTGACTGAGAATTCTTCATATCAATTGTAGGCTACCGTTAAGTGTTGAAACAAATGTTATGGAAATGTACGTAATGGAAACAAACGAACCTCATTATTTCCAAACCGGTCGCTGAAGTTAGAACTGATAAATAAAGTCAGCATTCTTTGAAGCACTCAATGAACCAAAATACACAGAAAATGGTTTGTAAGTGACACACGCACTTTTAATTTCGCACAAAAAAAAGATTATGCCAATCAGCGGTCATGCTGAGCTGACAATTGTCTTGAGAGATCTTACTTATCAACCAATCTGAAAACAGTAAGCAATCTGCATGCGAAGTAATTTCTTTGCTTTTATATTCTGCTAAGGTTTGTTCTTACTACCCAACACCGACTTTTCCGTGCGTATTTTGAACTTTACATTTGGAGCGCTTTTCATATCTTCCTCATCATGGTAATTTAGACGTTTCGACAAAGAATAGAGAACAAGAGAAATCACTCGTCGCGATTATTAATGGACCAGTAGTTTAATCGATTTCTAGATAGATTTCGATTTCATTCATGGTTGGATTCTGGAGTAGCCAATCACGAGAGTCGGGAAAAACGGTCGTATGACCTCAAGTGTCAGAGACCGTGCATATCTGAGATGAGAAAAAAATATGGAATATTTTTTGATAGACAGCAAGAAATAATATCGCGATATTGATGCTCCAAATTTATTTGGAGAGATCCACAATTTATTTTTTCGGGATTCATTGGTATCTCTGGCTTCGGAATGAAGACGAAATATTTTGCTCACCTGATATAAGTGAAATCCATTTGTTCATGTTCTCTGATTCATCAAGAGAACACAACATATTTGCCGAGTGGTCCTAGGCGCCAGATTTAAGGCTTTCTCACCCGCAAGGGAGCGTGGGTTTGAACCCCCCACCTGACAGTTTTTTTTTCCCTTCGAAATTGAAAAATGATTCGTTTTGGGGCCATTCCAAAACAAATCATTTGGGCGTGTCAATACAAAGAGTTGAAATTCTCAAAGTCTTCTCCATGACAGTTTAATATGAATTGAACTAAAGGATGGAAGATGAAGAGCAGAAAACAACTACTTTCCTGGCTAATGTTGAATGATATTTGCTCGACATATATGCAATAATTCATAAAAATGAATTCTAAATTGCAAATGTTTCTGTCTAAAAGACATGATTGTGTTTGGCTTGAATCGGTCTCGTCTGACACCTATCGACCGGTTTCCGGCCCTTGGCCCTTATCAGTATAGGGCAGTCCCAACCAAAGATCAGAAGATCCCATGCTGAAACGAGACTGAATTAAACATCAGCACAGCCATGCATTAGTCAACATTGGGTACAAGTAACGAAGTGAATTTTATAAAAACTTTTTAACAAAAAATTAAACCGACGAAATACCGAAGTGGAAAGTAAAAAATAAAATAAACCTTCTTAGTCTCAGTAACTAAGCTCCTAAACTAATGTAAGTAACTAATTTTGAGTCGGCGCCAAACAAACAAGCAAATTAATTAGGTAAGGCGTAAAATGATGGCATCGAGATGCGCGGTGACATTCTGATAATTTTTTTTAAGTAATTTAATGATGTTCGTTGATTGTTTGTTTGGCGCCGACTCAAAATTAGTTACTTACATTAGCTTAGGAGCTCAGCTACTGAGACTATGAAGGTTTATTTTATTTTTTACTTTTCAGTTCCGTATTTCGTTGGTTTAATTTTTGTTAAATACTAACTACTTTTTATTACTTCCAAAATACTTACTTAGCCACCTTACTTCAACTATTACCAGTTAAATAATATGATTATCTACCTTTACTTTTTGTTGTAATATAAATTATTTTTGTTGTTCTGGTTAGTTCATTTCATTACTTTGTATATCATTCCATTTTCTCATAGAATATAATGGTTTTGACGGATGTGGAACAGAAATAATGTCAGTAGCGATCTGTCATTGTCAACTTCGTATGTGTGTGCCAATGTTCATAAGTGAAAAATTAATTATCCCCTATTTTTACACCCGTAAGGGTATATTGTTTCATTCGAAATCTGAATATAAGATATACCCTATCTATTAAAAAAAGAATCATCCAAATCGAAGAACCCAGTACAAATTTATGCCTGATAGAATCGGTTAACGGACCAGAATTCAGAGGGTGAGTGATCAATATCCTTCATTTTGCTACCCTTAGGGGTGGATTTCATCTTTTAAATCCAAATGGGACCACCTTCGGAATACACGCTATCCACTGAGAGGAGAATCATCGGAATCGGATGCCTCAGTAGAAAGTTATGCGTGATCATACATAAAAAAAAATGATGGAAAAAAAGTATGCGGGTCGACTAGAGAACCTCCTCCTTTTTGGTTTCGTCGGTTAAAAATCACCTGCGAAACGTTACCTGGTGACAGAAAGGAACTTCCCAGAAACTCAATAACAACCTATTTCGAATGAAGTTGATATAGGAGTGGCTACTTGGCCGACTACCATATGGAATACAGAGGAAAGCCAACATTTAGTTTAATTTATATCAAACTGTCATAGAGAACACTTTGGGAATTTTTTCTCGTTGAATATTCCTCTCCATTATGCGAAAACAGTGGCTCTCCTCTGTAATTCATATGGTAGTCGGCCAAGTAGCCACTCCTATTTCAACTTCACTCGAAATAGGTTGTTAATGAGTTTCTGGGGTGTTTCTTTCTGTCACCAGGTGCCGTTTCGCAGGTAATTTTAAAATTCACCTCTTCACTTGTACCCATTGCTGACTAATGCATGGCAGTTTTGATATTTAATTCAGTCTCGCTTCAGCCTGGGATCTTCAGATCTTCGGTTGGGACTGCCCTATACCGAAGAGGGCCACCAGCTCGGAACCGGTCTTTAAGTGTACTGATTTAGTATTCATTTATATGAATTATAGCATAGATGTCGAGCGGATATCATTCAATATTCTGCGTGATATTAGCCAGAAAAGTAATTGTTTTCTGCTGCTAGTTAAATTTATATTAAACTGTCACGGAGTAGACTTTGGGAATGTTTATTCTTAGTTGAATATTCCTCTCCATTTTTCAAAGACAGTGGCTTTCCTCTGTACAAATTATTCCTCAATTTCGAAGAGAAAAATAAAAACAAAAACTGTTATGTGTGTTGTTCGTACCCACGCTTCCTTTCGGGAACCATAGCTCAAATCTGGCGCCTTAGAAGCGTCGGCCAATCTCACTTGAAGGTGATGCAAGTAAATGAAGTGCATATTCAGTCAAAGTTCGTTTATTGATCCGTGAAACCAATTTTATGGTTTAGGACATGTCAATACTTATGTTAATAGTTATATGCAAGATTATGGTAGATGTAAATATAATTAAGAATAATGAACATATATACTGCTGTATGGGGTCGGCTTTAGAATAGCCCCATGGTAAATCCTGCCTGTCGTAAGAGGCGACTAAAAGGATAACCGTAGGTGGAAGATGGTCTCATCGCCCGGTGAAATACCACCATATCGACTTTGTGTGCTGTGAAATGGATCATTCCATGTTTCAGTGTTCGGTCGATACTTTCCGGTCTCCCTCTTTCCTTTTCCCCAATTCCTCCTTTATTTTCAGGTGCATAATAATAGAAATAATGATGAAGTCTCCTAGAGTAAAACACTCCGGAAGCAAAATACCTCTCCATTCGGATTTCCGGGCGAGAGGTACTCGAGGGGACTCCGCGGACTCAACAAGAACATCAATGACGTCCACCATCACCTACAGACGAAAAAACCGGATATTCTGGCTCTAACAGAAACACAAGTAAACTCGTCCACCAACAAGGTCCATATGCTTTGTCCTGGTTACGAACTCCATTCTCGATTCAGGTTCAAAGGTGGAGTCTGCCTTTACGCTAAGGCTAACCTTTCATGCCAGCGTGAAGAGAGTTTGGAACCGAAAGACTTTGATGTGATGTGGTTCAAGCTATCTGATACCAAACTGACTAAGTTCCTCTGCTGCCTTTACCTATCACCTAATGAACCTTCAAATAACGACCTCTTTGAGTGTTTATCACTCAAACTGGACTACATTCAGGAGAACCATCCAACAGCTGAAACCATAATCATGGGAGACTTTAATGTACATAACGCTGCCTGGCTCAAATTCTCTAACAAAACAGATGATGCGGGTCGTCAAGCCAAGGCCTTCGCCATCACTCATGGTCTAGAACAACTGGTCGAGCTACCAACCCGCATCCCTGATGTCAACAACCAGTCTGCCAATACACTAGATCTTTCCTCACCACCAATCCTTGACCCGTATAGAATAGAAGTTTGTGCCCCACTTGGAAACTCTGATCACACCCTCATCTCCACAACATGCTCTTTCCATTTACCATCGAGCTGCACAATACCACCCCGTCTCATGTGGCATTACAATTCGGCCGACTGGGAAGGTCTTCGTATGTTTTTCTCAGCGTTTCCATGGAAGAGAGTTTGTTTCTCTTCAGTAGATCCAACACAATGTGCTGAGACAATTTCTGAAATCATCATGTTGGGGATGCAAACTTACATACCGAATACCGAAAGAAGAACATCATCCGATAAGACCTGGTTTAACAGAAACTGCTCTAGAGCTGTGGCTTCCAAACAGGCAGCATACCATCGATGGCTAAAAATCCGGGCCCTGAGACCAGAGCAGCATATGTCCAGGCTAGAGGCATATGCAAAGAGACAATAGAATGCTCAAAAGATGCCCACAATGCCAAAATAAGATCAAAACTTGCTGAATGTCCTAACGGATCCCGTTCATTTGGTCTTTCGCCAAAGCTGGGGGAAGGAACTTCACTTCCAGCTCATTTCCTCCTCTAACCAAAGAAGATGGAACACTAGCAACGACTGCCCAGGAAAAGCCAATATCTTTGCGCACCTATTTGCTGAAATTCCACTCTGGATTCATCGGGAAAACAACCCCGAACATTACACCTATTGACAGTCACATGCCCGAGATCACCTTTCGCCAACGTACTATCAGAATGATTTTGCTGGGTCTCAACACCAACAAAGCCTGTGGATCTGACGGAATCCCGCCGATTGTTCTCAGAAATGTGCCCTCGAACTAACACCTGTTCTTTTAAGTTGTTCAACCACTCTTACAATTTGGGGTATTTCCGTCCAATTGGAAAATTGCAAGAGTACAGCCAGTCCCTAAGGAAGGCAAAAAAAGGGCCCCACCTAACAACTACAGACCTATCGCACTGCTATCTATTATTTCAAAGGTCATGGAAAAAGCCATCAACATCGAGCTCATGAAATATCTGGAAGACTCAGAATTGTCAACGATAGGCAATATGGCTTCCGCCATCAGAATCAACTGGTGACCTGCTCGCTACGTCTCACATATATGGCAGCTATCTATTGAAAAGTACGGAGAAACTTTAGGCTGTGGCTTTAGATATCTCCAAGGCGTTCGATCGAGTTTGCACCAGGGACTCCTCGCCAAGCTTCCGTCTTATGGCTTGCCCCCTCAGCTGTGTTCTCTGCTTGCTAGTTTTCTCTCAAACAGGTCTCTCCATGTAGTGGTCGATGGAGTTTCATCTGACACTCTACTCATAAATGCTGGTGTTCCGCAAGGATCCATTCTCGCACCAACACTATTTCTACTTCACATCAACGACCTGTTGAAAGCAACTTCATGTCCAGTACACAGCTTTGCCGATGATAGTACCCTCCATACCGCTTTCTCTTCCAGGGCCCCCATATCAGCCCGTGAAACCAGAAATGAACGAGGAAGAAATGTTAATAATATAAATATGGACTTAGCAACAATTCTCGAGTGGGGATCTAATAACTTGGTAGAATTCAATGCAAACAAAACACAAGCATGTCTTTTCTCTAGAAAAGCCGATCTCACTGTGCCTAACATAACTTTGTCAGGGGTAACCATACCACTGAAGTCATCCATATCGATGCTTGGTATTACCATCAGCAATAACCTTTCCTGGGAAAATCACGTGAGGTCCATTGCCAAAAGTGCATCCCAAAACTTGGTTTTTTTTCGTGCCAAGAGCTATTTCACCCCACTCAGCTGCTTATGATCTATAAGGCACAGATCCGACCTGTCCTGGAATACTGTTCCCATATTTGGAGCGCGGCACCTAAACATATCCTGAGGCTATTGGATTCTGTCCAAAAAAGGGCAATTGTCTCGTCGGTGATGCCTCGCTTACAAACTCGCTCACTTGTCTGGAACACCGTAGAAAAGTTGGCGATTTGTCTCTATTTTATAGATATTTTCATGAGCGATGCTCTTCTGAAATATCAACAATCGTTCCTGCTTTGGCAGTCTCTTGGAGACTAACCCGTCAAGTTCAGTCATCACACCCCTTCGTGGTCACTTTGGAGACCTGCAGAACATCACTTTCCAAAGACTCGTTCATCCAACGAACAGCGAGGCTTTGGAACTCATTGCCTAGGGAGGTGTTCCCCGAGGCATACAACCCCCAGAAATTTAAGAAGAACACCAACTCCTACCTTCTTTCCCTTGGTTCCCACGATGTTCTCTGAACATTACAGGATATCCCTTTTCGTGGGAACCAGAACATAAAAAAAAAAAAAAATACAAAGAACAATGGAAAGTGTATAAATATAAAAAAAAAGCTTTTCAACAAAAAATAAAACCGACGAAATAATATACTGAAGAGCAGAAAATTAAAATAAACCTTCTAGTCTTAGGGATAATTGAGCTCCTAAACTGATGTGAGTAACTAATTTCTAGTCGGCGCCAAACAAACAATTATCGAAGATCATTATTTATTTTTTATTTTTTATTTTAGACATAATACATCCAACAGGCCTGAGCCCAATAACAGGAGTATATAATAATAACTATAACAATTTGAAGTGAATAGTAAATCAGGAGTAAATAATCGATGGTAACAAATAATAACAGAATCATAACAAAAAGATGCCTAGCTATGGGTCATTCGAAAGAGTGAAGGTTAGATTGAATAGAAAGTTACTAGAATAAAGTACAGATGCACGAAGGAGATACAAGTAAAAAATTATATTACTTTGAAGAAGTAATCAAAACGCCACTGAGCATCTCGCTGCTATCATTTTATGCTTTACCTTATACAATTGCTAGTTTGTTTGGCGCCGTCCCAAAATTAGTTACTCACATTAGTTTATGAGCTCAATTATCATTAAGACTAAGAAGGTTTATTTTATTTTTCGCTTTTCGTTGATTTTTCCGCGTTTTATTTTTCTAACAAGTTTTATTTTACAATTTTTGTGGCTGAAATTATTAATTACTACCTACTAATTTTTGATTACTTCCAAAATACTACACTTACCTAGCTTATATTAACTGTTAAATAATATGATTATCTACTTAACTATTTATTGTTATATAATATAAATCATTTTTGAAAGTTCTGGTTACTTTGTATATAATTCCATCCTTTCATAGAATGTAATTATTGTGACGGATGTGGGAGAATCTGTCAATGTCAACTACATATGTGTGCCAATGTTCACAAGTGAAAAATAATCATCCCCTATTTTTCTACCCATAGGAGTAAATCATTCCATTCCATATTGAAATGTGATCAACAATGAGGTATACCCTATCTAATGAAGGAAGAATCATCCAAATCGGAAAACCCACTACAAAGTTATGCCTGATAGAATCGGTTATCAATATCCTCCATTCTGCTACTCTTAGGGATGGAATTTTTGTTCAAATTCGAATGGGACAAACTTCGAAGTACACCCTATCCAATGAATCATCGGAATCGAACTGCCCTGTGAAAAGTTATGCGTGATCATACATAAAAAAAAATAAACGCGTCGACTAGAGAACCTCCTCCTTTTTTATTTCGTCGGTTAAAAATATAAAAGTATGAATATGGATATGATTACTACGTAGATCGAGTAGGCATTAACGTTAAGAACAGTTTATAGACGAGCCCATGGGAAAGAAATACAGTACATTAGGAGAGTTTTCAGTTTACCAGATACATAGTAAAGAGATTCATATAAAATATAGGGAAAAGATCTTGGTTGGTGGTTTCAGTCATAAGAAAAATTTTGAAGTGAAAAGTATGCTTTTGAGCATATGTTGGCGATTTTGCAAAGATAGTTGTTCTGTCGGCAGCGGTCAGTAAATTAGTGCCTTTTCTAGTATTATAGTGACGGTGATCATTATTTTATTAAGTTTCGCATATTTTTTCTAACATATAGACAACTCTTGAGTACGAATATGATGAAACAGTAATATTTTCTTGATTTGAATATTTCTCACATATTTATTCCATAATTATTATTTCATTTATCTCAGTAGCATTGCCCCATAGTGTGAAAGGATATGGCGTGAGTAGACTGCATTAAATACTTCCATGGAGCCATCTCAGTTGCATAATTGCAAAGTATGACTTAAGAGTTTTTTTGCCGTTATCGATGTGCTCATTCCATGTGAGTGCGTTGTCTATCGTTACACCAAAGAAATTGGTTGAGTGATGTACCGGTAGCTCATTGGGTATCTCGATATGTTTGTTGAAGAATAGAATTTGAGTTTTTCGATAGTTCAGTATTAGTTTATTAGAGTTGCAGTATGATGCGATTTCCATGATTGCTAGTTTAATGGTTAGTATCATACCCTCCACAGTGGATTCAGCTAGACACCGAGTTGTATCATCAGGAAAGTTGATTATGTTATGACCCAGAATAAACATATACCGGGTGATTCTCTAAAGTGGCTCACTCCTATAACTTTTTCATTATTGAACATAGAAAAACGAAATTTGGAGGTTGTGTATTATTATAGTTCAATTTACATTTTTGACATATTAACTCTCTTTGCCGTACTTACGGTTCAATTTACATTTTTTGACATATTTACTTGCTTTGCCGTACTTCCGGTTTGACCAGAAATGACCCCAACTTCCGATTTTCAAATGAGACTTCCTATATGTTTTTACTTTTTTCGATCGAGAATGACATTCTGAATCCAACAACATCTCACTTGCTAATATTTGACAAATAAAGTGATGTTTATTCCAATTTTTATTTTTCGATCTTGAATGCCATGGATCGTGTGAATCGCTTCATTCTTGATCAAGTAATATGGGAAGAATACGACTTATGACTTCACAGTAGTTTCAAGAACTATTTAAGAATCGCAAATATGAATTTTTCCAGTTAACTTGATTTTTTCGAATGGAAAGGGGGTGGCTCGTCGGATTTTTATGAAAGATCATTTTCTCACGTATAATTTGATACCACACACTTTCACTTTATTTTTACTATTTATCTGAATAATTGCAAGAAGCGATCATACCTAATGATAAATAATACGTATTCGGTGTACTTATACACTAAAACCTGTTTTTCTAGTTATCCGTGACAAACAATTGACTACCTAAAAAAATAGACTAATGAATATGCTGTCACTTTTGAAAATTTATTTGTTGGAGTTTAAATTCGATATGGAAAATTATACTAGAAATGAGAAAATTGTCATGTTGCTGATTTACGGAGAAGCAAAAAGAATGCAACTGATGCAGCTCGAATGTATGCTCAGAGATTCCCTAATCGTCGCCATCCCACCCGGCATCATTTTCCAAAACTGGAAAGGAAATGCGAAATGAACCAGAAGAAAACGCCAATAACTTCATCGTCAGTGAAGAAAAAGAATGTTGAAGTGAATTGTACGGCATCAATTCGCCAAATTGTTTCTGAGTGATATAAGTTATTCGTCCGTTTGGAGAATTCTTCACAAATATAATTATCGATCATTCAAGTACCAAGTACACCAACATCTTTACGATAACGACCAGAATCGAAGATTAACTCATTGCAACTGGTTTTTGACTAAATACAGAGAAGATGTACGTTTTCCATTAGAAATTATTTATTCAGATGAAACTCGATTCACAAACTTGGGTCTGTTCAATCGGAATAATAAAAGCTACTGGTCTGAAATAAATTTACATCTGGTGCAAGAAGGAAATCTTTCCAAGAGCGATTTGGTTTCAATTGCTGGATGGGTATTATCGGAGGAAAAGTTTTGGGGCCAATAATTTTTGACGGATAACTTACTGCGGAAAGATATCTACAGTTCCTTAGAAATCAAATTGATGATTTCATTGAAGATTCCCCACCGGCTAACCAAGTTGATACCTATTTTCAACAAGATGGAGCGCCACCTCACAATTCTCAAGTTGTAAGAGAACATCTGAATGACACCTTCCCAGAAAAGTCGATTGGGACTTATGGACCTATTCAGTGGCCTGCAAGGAACATTCTTAAGTTGTCATATTTTTTCATAATGTATTATTTCTTTTTCATATTCTAGATCAACAGTCTTACTCCGCTAGATTTTTTCTCTGAGGAACAATTGAAAATCAGGTGTTTAACACAGCATCAGCTACTCGTGACGAGCTGGATTATAGAGTAAGGGTGGCATTCCGAACATCACTGCGGAACAGCTAATCAATGTGGTGCGCGCAACAATTGAAAAAGTTGAACTTTGCCGTGATTAAGGAGGTCATTTTGAAAATTTAGAACCTCAATGGACTAATTTGCGACTTTCGAATAATTTTGAAACGACTGTGAAGTCATAAGCCTCCAAGTCGTATTTTTTCCATGTTACTTGATCAAGAATGAAGCGATTTACACGATCCATGGCATTCTAGATCGAAAAATAAAAATTGGAATAAAAATGACTTCATTTGTCAAATATTGACGAGTCAGCTGTTGTTGGATTGAGAATGTCATTCTCGATCGAAATGAGTAAAAATATATAGGATGTCCCATTAAAAAATCGAAAGTTGGGGTCATTTCCGGTCAAACGAAGTACGGCAAAGCAAGTAGATATGCCAAAAAGTTATTGAAATATAATACACAACCATCGAATTTCGTTTTTCTATCTTCAATAATAAAAAAGTTATAGGGGTGAACCACCTTGGAGAATCACCCGGTATAGACATAACGAATTATATTGGAAATAATGGCCACCTCGAACATGAAAAGTTATTTTAACGAATAATCTATTCTGAGAAGGTTGAAAAAATGCATCTAAACTAATGGCTTCCATATGTAGCTTGAAAGCACATCATGAAGTAAAAAAAATGCCAACCAAGATATAAGTTTGAACAAAAAAGTATGAAGTTGAACCGTCTTCAGTTATGAAGAAGGAATTTGTGGCATAATGGACAGATATCAAATTAAAGGAAAAAAGCATTCTCAAGTGGAACTCGAACCCACAAGCTTATGTATTCCAGACATACACTCTTACCACTGAGCTATCGAGGCTATGGGAATCGACACACACTCGCGAACACTTTACTTCCATAATTCAATGTGAATGTTGGAATGAGTCGAAAATCGTCAATTCGACGATGATGTTGGGTGAATAGGTATCGGGTCTCGACGGCCATTGATAAGTACATTCGACTTTCGATTCACTTCAACATTCACATTAAATTATAGAAGTAAAGTGTTTGCGAGTGTGTGTCGATTCCTATAGCCTCGATAGCTCAGTGGTAAGAGTGTATGTCCGGAAACATGAGGTTGTGGGTTCGAGTCCCACTTGAGGATGCTTTTTTTCTCCAATTCAATAATCTGTCCATTATGCCACGAATTCCTTCTTCATAATTTCTCTCGGACAATAATTTCCCACTTTCACATTATATATTTGGCTAAATCTTATCAGTGGTTGGGATCATCTTCCTAGATCTTCTACTGAAATCGTCAATTCGACGATGATGTTGGGTGAATAGGTATCGGGTCTCGACGGCCATTGATAAGTACATTCGATTTTCGATTCATTCCAACATTCACATTAAATTGTGGAAGTAAAGTGTTCGCGAGTGTGTATCGATTCCTATAGCCTCGATAGCTCAGTAATAGTGTATGTCCAGAAAACATAAGGTTGTGGGTTCGAGTCCCACTTGAGGGGGCTTTTTTTCTTTATTTAATAATCTGCAATTATGCCACAAATTCTTCATATCATATACAGTGTGGTTGAAAAAAGCTGAATTTATTTTGTAACTTGTTAACGATTTTTTCATATGAAAAAATGTTGTGCATCTAAAAGTCATTTTAAAATTTTCAGATTCTTGAAATCTCAGTTCCTTTATACAGGGGTTTCAGTAAATTGATACAACTCACCGTCAGTTGTAACGAAATTAATAATCAGGTTGTATTACTATTGGGAAATGTATTAGTACTCTGGAAGTACTGGAGTAGTATTGATTAGAATGTCATACCATACATGTGATTTGTTGTAACAAAGTAATATTTTTATTAATTAGTTTTTTTATAAGTGCTTTATAATTTGCATAGTATCCTCAACTGATTGGCGAGGTCATAATTTGAACGATCTCAGCTCTCTTGAAATATATAACATCTATACAGGGTGTTATATAATGAGTGTCCGATATTTCACAGGACGATTCCTCAGTCATTTATAAGGTGAAAAGTTCATGTAAGCATGGGTCCGCAAGGCCTTCAGTTTTGATATACAGTGTGTTGTAAATTCATTTTCATTTTAGTATTTCATGAATAATTTTTAAAATAATTTCGATATTTGGACAAAATTTGGTATTTGAATATTTTTTTATAAGAAAAATTCAAATTTGATCTTAGTTTGGCCCTTAATCGTAGGGAGCGCCGCCTACAGGTCTTTGTCTCTTTTGAGGAGTCACAAATTTTTCGTGCATGTATGTATCATATTTTCTAGAAGAAAAATAGATTCCTCTATCATTTTTTCATGAAAAAGGTATGATTTTCGAAAGTCGCTACAAACAGCCGTTTTCGAGATATTTCAATTTGAATAAATTGATGCATGTGTTTTTTTAAAAGGTAAACAATTTTGAAAACTTTTCATTTCATTCAACATAGAAATATTTCCAACGCTCATGTTTGAACAACGGAACACTTGATATAAATCTAAAAGTTGATTATTTGATTACCTAATTTCTCTTAATTTTGGATAGGTTGTGGTGAATCAAGGATTCCAGATGTCCCCACAAGGAAACATCCAAACTGTTGAGGTCTGGTGACCTAGGGGGCCATGGTTGAGGTCCTCCCCGACCTATCCAACGGTTGCCGACAGTTTGATCTAAAAATTCTCGCGCTTGGATGCTAAAATGTGCCGGGGCACCATCATGCATAAACCACATTTCATACCGTAGTCTAAGCGGCACATCTTTCAGTAAAATAGGTAAATCTTCTTCAAGAAAATGAAGATATCTCTCTCCGTTCAATATTCCTGGAATAATGGACCTAAAAAATAATCTCCAAGGATTTCTGCCCACACGTTGAGAGAGAACTGTTCTTGGAATTGTGATTCCTGTATCGCATGGGGGTTTTCTTCTGACCTCAAATGATTGTTGTGGAAATTGCGTATAGCGGTGCGTGGAAATTTGCTTTGTCGGTAAACAGGATTTGATTTTCAAATAAAGGATTTTGAAATAAGGCATTGGAGAAACCAACGACAGGAGTTGATACATAACGGAAAGTCACGACGGAAGTAGTGCCTGAACTCTTTGAATATGGTAGGGATATAACAAATTATCAATAAAAAATTTCCGTACCAGAAAATGAGAAATGTTTAACGTCAGCGCAATTTTTCTGGAGCTCGTTTCCAGGTGTTCTCCTACCAGATTAAGAACTGCTTTTTCGGTTTCTGGGGTTCTTACCGTTCGATGTGCACCCGACAGATTACTAGCTTTCTCAATACTTATTATTTCTCACCGAGCGTGAATTCTTGAAAACGTTTTTGAAGTAGGAGTTGTGCGGTTCGGATAACGATCCTGATACAAACGTCTAGCCTCATGTCCATTTCCGTTAGCAAGTCCGTATGTAAAATGTATGTCAGCATACCTGCATTGGTAAAGTTTACCATTTTTTACAAATAATCAAATAATAATAAACTAATCAACTATGCCTCAAAATATAATTTTTGACATGATAGCACAAAAAAACATTGAATAAACTGATACTTTTATTTCAAAGAGTTCGCGTATCAATCAGAAGAAGATTGGATGCATCGATTAATTCAAACCAAAATATCTCGAAAACGGCTCTTTGTAGAGACTTTTGAAAAGTATACCTTTTTCACGTAAAAATGATAGAGGAATCGATTTTTCTCCTGAAAAATGTGATACATACATGCACGATAAAGTTGTGACTCCCCAAAATTTGAAATTCTCATATTAAAAAATCTCCAAATACCAACTTCCGTCCGAATATCGACATTATTTTTGAAATTAATTACGAAAAACGAAAATACAATGAATTCATAAATTTGGTAACAGCATATCAACCAAGTGAAATGAAGTATGCAGGACCGGTTCATGATAATTGAATGGAAATGTTTGCTTATGTTTGATAATAGGTCATTATCAATGATGGGTGCTGTACAAAAAAAATTTTCCGAAAAAAGGACATACAAAACTCTTGCAAAAATTTTGACCAGGCACTAAATGTTTTTCTTATTTTGCTGGGAGTAATACCATTTTTGAAACAATCTATTACCAGAGTAGTGCGTGCTTTTAACATTCAATTGATTCCTTCTCGGCAATTTCCCCACTTACCATGCCATACAATTTAACGTATTGTATGCAGAGAAATATCTTCTTTCAAACGACTCTATCAAATATGAGGGTTGCTATTAAAAAAAAGGATGTCGTCATTACTGGCACCATTATAACGTCACCCGAAAGAGTTATATGTCAAAACGTGCACGTTCAAATATTCAAATTGAAGTGTACGAGCAATTTTTCTCTCCTGGCCCTGTAAAGAATTTAGCGAATTTATTCCAACCTTCACGTGCTCACTGCATGTCGTTGGTGACATGGAAGCTGAATGGCGCCAATCCTTTTCATTCATTATATATTTCAATCAACATTTATATTTGTGTATACAGCCACATGCCTGATCTGTCGAGCGCACACGCTAACAGCCTTAATTTGAGGAATTCACAATGACAAATACAAAATGGATTGTTTGAATTGGATGAAATACACAAAACTTTTGAACGAACGCTTTGCTTTTATGGATGAAATGGACACGATTTGTTTCAATTGAATTATGCGACAATACTGGATGTGTTTCATCACAAAACGGATATATTCAATATTTTTGCTACTTTTCACTCTCAGGGTTATTGAATGTTGGAATGATATAGTCGGTGACTGCAAAACATGTTCTTCCAATGATTCATCAGTATTATTGTAAATTAATATAAACATGGTGGCACTACAATTGATTTTCGAGCATTTATAGGGCACCACCTATAAAATAGGGCATTGTGGGGCATTACCTGATTGCTGAATATCATATAATAGATATTTATGTATCTAGGTCGTAATATGGGCGTTTAGCGCTCGATGGCTAAACGCAATTTACGACCAGGATACATATTAAAATAATTTTGACTCACCCAGTATATATGTTCTGACTGACAGCAATTGGCACTTACAATAGCGATATTTTAATTTTATCCAAATCGTATTCTAAATAATTGTTCACAATACTAATTTTACCAATAATTCACAAAATAATTACGTACCCAACCAAACTAACAGAATTCCAACCTGATATTAGAATTCTAGACCTGATATTATAGAAATAATAGTTAGTTCTGAGGCTGACCCTCTAGTCCCAGAAGATCCACATCATCCCACTCTCTGTGCCACGTTGCAAGTAGATACTAGAAAACCTAAAGAATTCACATCCTTAGCCAAGCGGTATGATTTTACCAAAATTGATAACCAAAAACTAGTCCAATTGTTGGATGAAGTTAACTGGGATATTCTGGAAGATTATAACGACATAAATTCAGCTTGTGTTACCTTCAATGAAATAGTTCAGAATGGAAAAGTGACAAAATCCAAACTGGATTATTTTCTAACAAATTATTCTACAGATTATACAGAGAATGTAATAGACTTGGTTCTTGGTGACCATTTGGGTCTTGATATTGTTTTGAGAAATATTAAAATAAATGTCTTGAATTCTAGTATTAAAAATGATGTTAATTTCAGGAACTTATCTGAACAAAATTTGTTTAACTTACAACATTGGCTAGGTAACGAAGACTTTCAGTGTGTTTTTAGCAGTAACGATGTTGATGTGGCGTTTAATATGTTTATTGGTACTATGATATATTATGTAGATTTGACTTGTCCTCTAACAAAGAAAAAACTAAATAATGTATCCACCCCGGGATGGATCAGTAATGACATTATCAAGATGGGAGTTGAACTGAAAAATCTGTTCTGGTTAAAGAACAATTCATTGCAAGATGAACTTTTCGTGAAGTATAAAAGTTTAAAAAAAAATTATATAGGCAGAATAGCTGAAGCGAAAAAAACTTATTATCAAAATAATTTTGAGAATAAAAATTTTCAACAAGAACAGAAATATATTTGGAGAACAGTTAGAGAAAAAACAAGTAAAACGAAAATTAGCTCGATAAATGAGATTGAAGTTCAAGGAAATATTATTAACAATAAGCAGAATATAACTGACGCATTTGCTGAATTTTTTTCATCTGCAGCAAAAAATGCCGTAATCTCGCATTTCAACAGCACTTATTTCAATAACTTTACTTCTATGAACATTGATAATACATTTTACTTTGCCCCTGTGGATGGTCATGAAGTGTCAAATGTGATTCGTTCTTTAAAGAACGTTACATCTGTGGGCATTGACTGTCTCTCAACAAAAATTATAAAAACTATAGGACTCATTATTGCAAGTCCTCTTTCAGATTTGATTAACATGAGTGTTGAATATGGCGAATTTCCTATGGATTTAAAGACTGGTATTGTCACTCCATTATATAAAAAAGGCAGACGAACATTGCTAGAAAATTTTAGGCCGATTACTGTACCAACTGTCATATGTAAGATTTTTGAGAGATGTATACATACCAGGATGCTTGGTTTTCTCGATAAACATAATGTTATAAGCAGGCATCAACATGGATTTCGCCCTGGAAGATCGACGGAGAGTGCCTTCGGTGGCTTTTCTCGATTACGTCCATCATGCGTTGGACCGCGGAAGGTTTGTTGGGGTACTCTTCTTTGACCTTTCTAAAGCATTTGACTCTATCAATATTAATGTTGCTCTGGGCAAATTATCTGGACTGGGTTTTCGGGGCATGTTTTGTCGTGGCTCGCATCTTATCTTAATATCGAAAAATTTGAGTAAAAGTGGATGATTGTAGATCTCAACTTTTGATGTTGATTTAGGAGTTCCTCAAGGATCAGTTTCAGGTCCCTTGATTTTCCTTCTGTACGTCAACGATTTACCAAATTATTTGAGCACTGAACACATTTTTGTATGCAGATGATACGACAATCGCCACTGATGCTGAAACCCCAGAAGAACTTGTGCAGAAAATGAATAATTTGTCGAAAGAATTTACTGATTGGTGTAGTAACAACTCCTTAATTGTCAATCCTGACAAAACAGTATGTCTACAGTTTTATTCTCGTACGAAAATCTCAAATGATTATTTTGTTCGCGTAAACAACAAAAATATATATTTTTCGGACTCAATAAAATTTCTGGGCACATATTTAGATGCAAATTTGAAGTGGAATACACATGTTGATCAGGTGTGTAAGAGACTCAATAGTAGTTATTATGCAATTTTGCAGCTGAAAAATATATTCACACTAGAGCAATTAATAAATGTGTACTATGCTCTCTCATATTCACATATTTCTTATAACATTGTCCTTTGGGGAAGTACGGCCAATGCTCGCAGAGTTTTTATCAGTCAAAAAAGACTAATTCGCCTAATCTTTGACTTAGATTACCGAACGACGTGTAGGAATCATTTTAAAAAGTATAACTTACTGACGGTACCATCGATTTACATTTATAAAACTGTAACATATGTTAAACTCAACATCAAGAGCTTCTCAAAAAATTCTGACTCTCATGACTATGCTACGAGGCATGGTGATTTATTTAGAAGTACAAAGCACCGTACTTCACTTTACGAAAGCAGTCCTAAGTATAATGGAATACGATTTTTCAATCACCTCCCCAGTGATATCAAAAACGAAAAATATTTGGTATGTTTAAATTATATTTTTCTTTTTTTGATGTATTTATATATATTTAAAAAAATTTAATTTTATGATTAGTGAATATTTTTTTCATAATTTTTATTTTTTTAAATTTGTTATTTTTGTTTGTATGGACGATATGTTTGAAGTAATATAGTTATTTGTTTCTGTATATATATATATATATATATATATATATATGTATATGTGTACCTATGTATGTCTGTGTATATACATTTTATGACTTGTCCTATATCATGTATGATCTTAAAGGATAAATAAAGATTATTATTATTATTATTATTATTATTAATTATTTGTGAATAAACTCCTCTGGTGAAAAATAAGTCGAAAAAATTCCCACTCTGGTACACAAGAGATCTTATTATTCAGATATCAATGAAAACCCACTACCTAACAATGGATAGGAAACGCAATTGTTTATTTTATCATGAAAAATACAAAAACTTAAAGAGAAAAATAAAAAACATACATACAGCATATAGGAATTTCAACATTAACTCTGAAAATAACTCAAAATTAAATCTCCCAAACTTCTGGTCGTACGGCCTCAAAAAAAAAAAAACCCATATTCCAGGAGAGATCACGCATAACAACATTACATTATCAACATCTGCTGATATCGTTAACTCTTTTGCTTCACATTTCAGCAATGTATTCTCCTAATAATAACTATCAGAATATACAAAATGATAAACCATATAACCCTAGTCAAGATATCGACATACCTGGAATATCAACCGGGCGAATAATTGCAGCCAGAGTTAAAGAATAAATTTACTTGTGTACCCAATAACATCCCAACTAAAACGGTAAGAAAAATACATAGATCACTTCCTACGTCCTCTCTTCAAACTATATAATAAAATGATACAGAACGAATCATTCCAGATAATATGGAAAACTTCACGAGTATGTCCTGTCTTTGAATCTGGGTTGACATCAGACATCACAAACTATCGACCAATTGTGCTTATTTCCGTTTTTTCTCGTAAAACCAAAAAAGCTCGACAAGAAAGTGCACGTCGCGAAACTCAATCTCCGGCATCGCGACAGAAATGATTGCAACACGTCAGATATCAAATACGGCTTAGTTATAATAGCCAATCACCCACAAACAATTTACTATCTTATGATCCTAACCAAAAGGTGTAAAAAAAAAAAATTAATAATGACCGTCTTATGATACCAATTGAAAAGTGCAAAAAAAAAGTTAATAAAAAAATCAAAAAACCCGACTCAAAAAGAAAGGAAACAAGATAACGAGAAAATATTGTCAGAAAATTATGTTTCAAGAGGTTAACTATTAAACTTAATACTGTAAACAATCTCACGCAGTCGGAGGGAATAATATATCTTCATTGTTGAATTAAAGAAGATGTCTCCGACTGCGTACGATTATTAACAGTATTGAGTTGAATAATTGACCTCTCAAAACATAATTTTCTGACAATGTTTTCTGGTCATCTTTTTCAAAGTACACTTCTTAAGCAGTCGAGTTTTTTTTTTCAATTTTTTAAAGTTATTGTATTTTTTATTTGTATAATGTTCACCGTACTCTTCCCCCTCCAAATTCAATTCAACAACAAGATTCGATTTTTATGATATTTCTAGCTTTGATGAAGATATGTTCTGAGCATGTTCCACTACTTGGTCCATCACATGATTTATGTATGAAATAAAAATTTTAGTATTGAGAATGTTATTATATTCCTAACATATCTACCGTATGGAAGTAAATCTATGTTTACATCACTAATTGTATGTATACATTTCTTTATTGGTGTCCCTTTTTACCCATTTAAAGCACGCCTCAGCGTGTTCAAATCGAACTTTAAAAAACGCGCGTTTTTCAAAGTTACCATGGCAACATCAACAAATCGAGAAACGTGAAGTCTTAACGACAAATTTTTGATTATTGATCCAACAGGAGTACCTTGTAACGTCAAATAAAATATTATTAACAACTCGTTCATTTATATGTGATACCTCTTGCTTGAGATGTCTAAAAACCCTGGTGAATGAACTGATTCGATATTGTTTAGATTTTCGAGGGGACACCACCTGTCACTTCAACAGAGCTTCTCTCTGTGGTTAGTCTGTGGTAGATGGCGCCGTCCTAAAATCTTTGTTTATATTCTCGCTCAATGTCAGAACTTAATTTCTGACATCTGCAGCATCTTATATGAAATTATTTTCAGTGTTTTGTCGGTATCTATGCGTTTTCCATCTCTTTGATTTGAAATCTTGCTTAGCTTATTCCTGAGTTGTTCTTCAAAAATCACTCGTTCATCAGTTCATTAGTGCGTGAGGAATTGTTTATTTTCAGGTAGTGTAGTGTGTAAGCATACTTCTTGTAGAATGGGCCACATTTGTATTTTGTGTGGTATAAAGCCGCAGATTCGAATATTCACCTGTATTCAGTATCAAAAGCAAGTACAAATCTTGACGAATTGACTAATAATTATATTTTCATAGTTCATCATATTGTATGCATTGAATTTTATTTTTTCTGCAATTCAATTTCATTTCCAATTCTCCGTCTGTCAAAATGAGTTAACCTCAAATTCAAATGGTACAAAATACGAAAAACAACACGACAGTGCTTCCTTTGTGCAATGTTCGGGGGCTTCTGATTCTAGCTTTGCTATTGGTGAAGTTTGACAGATGTCTCTTTTCAACCAATAGCAAAGCTAGAATAAGAACCCGCGAACAGTTCGCCTCAAAAAGAAAGCTGGGGAAATTAATATACCCTGTTCCTGAATTGAAACTAAAACGAAATTGGCGCCATCTGACACGCTAGTAATCTCTATTATCAAGTAGGCCAAGAGTCGCCAAGTCAATCCCAAACTTCTACAGGTATGAGTGCAAGCACCAGGGTTTTTATACATCTTACTCTTGCTCCTCCATCCATTTGATGAGTTTTTCATATTATTTTTCATATATATCACTGGATTTTCGCGGTATTAACCGCGATTCCGCCTCACTATTCAAAAAATAGATATTAGAATAATTCATTTTTGAGCTCTGGTGACAACAAATATTGATCTTTGATAACAAATTGCAAATGAATATCTGTTTAGTGTGAAGCGAATTTGTCACTCGCGCACGGACAAATCCTTATTTTCGGATAAAAATACAATGAAATTGTAGTCCAGAATCGATATCAGGTACATGAAATCAGGTAGTATCGCTTTTTTCACACAATGTTCGGGATGACGCGGAGGTACTTTGGTCAAGTTTGCGACCTCGCGGTCCCTCCAAAACTCAGTTTCCCAGCCCAAAAACTGCAATGTTTTGCACGTTTTGTAGTTTTTGGCCATTTTAACCATGAACAAGTGGTTTTTTGACAATGACCATGATTACCTTTGTCAAACTAGGTAGATTTGCTGAATTTTGAGTTTTTTTTGTCTCCGTAGTCCCAATAGATTTCGAGAAACAGCTTTTCAAAATTTGTTTTTTTTTTCAATTTGCAAATTTTTGGCAATAAGAAATTAACCATGGCCAACGTTTGGTATGTAAATTGTGACCTTATATTCGTTGTTGTAGTGTCATTCAGATATGAGGATGTCGGAAACCGGATCTTCAAAGAGTTCCACGTGTTGTATATTCTGTGGGAGTTTGCGGGAAGGAGATGAGAAATTTGTTACCGGAAATTGAAATTCACGAGTCGTCAAAAGAAAGGGTTGCTGAGTGAGGGGGGGATTTTGATCACTCCTCATGAACTTGTTTTGTACAGGCTCAGAGGCAAGGACTCGCAGTTGGGATGTTTCGAACATGCATACTCCCCCATCCCCCCCACACCTTTCTAAAACGTACATTTTGTAAAAATTCACTTCACCGAACCATATAAAAAAAAAGATAAACTGCTGAAAATTTGCAAATTTGAAAAAAACACCAAACTTTGAAGAACTGTATCTCGGTAACTATTGGGTCTACAGCAAATTATGTCTTGTTGAAGAAAGGTATTCATAGTCATGGTCGAAAAATCACTCCTTCATGGTCAAAATGACCAAAAACTGAAAAAAGTGCAAAAAAATTGCAGTTTTTGGGCTGGGAAACTATGTTCCGGAGGGGCTCCGTGGAAAAAAACTTGACCAGTAATCCTGAGTATTGTGTGGACAAATCGCTACTACCTGATTTCATATACGTGAGAATGTACTATTTTACTGTATTAATAGTTGGATTCTAAATGTTTCCATCACCGTCTCTACAAATTTTCAGAATCATTCTAGTTCTCCATTCAGTGCGTTCATTGAGTGTGGAATGCATTATTTCATGAGTTAATTGATGTATAACTATACTTGTATTATTTGGATTCACTCTACTCAATACTAAATCTTTTTCACACAATTGGCAGTACAAAAGCGTGTATTGAAAAGTTTTCAGAGGTTCTATACTGAGGTTGTGTAACTAAAAAATATTGACAACGAGAATTTACTCCAAGAGCGGCCCATTAAAGCAATTCAATCAGTATATGATCGAGGTTCGTTTTAACCTATGTACTCGGTCATACCTCAAGTTATCAAAAAAAAAGAAATAATAATATAGTTGTAAATTTAAAAGATATAATCAACATCAATCATCAAAACCATTACACAAATCCATGAATCACTGATTACCTATAGAACCATTTCATATAAACTCACCAGAAAATATGAGTATTAAGATAGCAATAAAACCATAGCAGAAATTAATATCCTATCAAGTTCAATGTTCTATAACTTTAAGGCACTAAACAATGTTATTTCAATCAATCAACAGAGTCAAATGTAGCAATATATTTTAATAACTTCTTTTTGTGCTTCATCAATATATTAAAAATTTCTCATTTATCACTGTACCAAGGTCAATTATCTGGGTTAAAACAATTATCATTGTAATTGGTTTTTTTTAAACCACAAACTCAAATATTTCACTGGACTTGAAAGCATAATAGCAAATAGTATTTATCATAGTATAATAAATTTTTAGAACAATCAAACTATCCATAATCTAATGAAATGAAGAAATATTCATCAGAGTAGTTGAATTAAACTTCAAGGAATGTAGAGTATGAATGTGGAAAAATGTTCATCATATGAAGCCTGGTACACAATACAATCAAAGAGAAAAAATATGTAGTCTCACCCTGTAATTATATACACTTGGAACAAAGATCACTTCACTAAAATCATTTCGGAATTTTATCTGGCAAATATTTTTATTTAAGTCATTTTTAGTTTAATCTTCAGAATCCCGTCAAGTATTTAATTACTTCTGATACAAATGATCAATTTCGGATGAAGTCTTCTAACTACATATCAGTGTATGAAGTTCGACCCGTTTTCTTTGTAGCTACGATGTTGAAGTTGATTTGCTTCTTATAAACTGGTTAATAAACTAATCAGTGTGAGCTCTGATAACCGGTACATTTTAACTTGTTTGTATCTGAATATAACTTGAAGTACAATAAGACAATTTCATCTATCTGTTCTGATCAAATTTACTCAATTTAAGATGCCTATACCCATCATGAGTTACATACTGAATTAAAAGGAACAACGAATGGAATTATATCTCATTGTTACACAACGGTTTATGTATTCTCGTCTTACCCCATGCAGGCAAAATTCTGTGACCCATTATAACATACCAAGTTGGCTTTGTTTTATTTTTTAATATAATTACACTGTCTCTCCTACTATGATGCAGCCGTGTCACTTCTTTTTTTAGGGTCGATTATGAATAGGTAATCTATTTTTGTATGAACTCTAAGTTTACTGAAGTTCATAATTGGGTACGATTTTCTTTGTACGTTTATTTTTAGGAACCCCTGTTTTCAAAATTCATGGCTTCCCACGTGTAGTATATAATTATATTTTCGTCCCCAGCACAGATATATAGTGTTATTTTCATAATTTTTCGGTTCATGAACTTCAATACTTGTTTGAGTAGAATAACCTCCACGTAATATGAATTGATATATAAATGCTGGAATTTTCCATTGTTCGAATGTTATCTCTCTAAATGATTATATTATTTCATGACATTTTTCTTTTCCAAGCTCTATACAGGTTACAAGGAAACCAGTTTAATTTTTAAAAAAAAATAATTATTTGTTTTGCAATGAAAACCTGAAAATTACTCAGTAGTCAGTACAAGTATATTGCCAAACTTGAGTGGGCTATGAAACATCAGAAAGCCCTTAGCAACCAGACAATAAGTTACTATTGCATATGTCAGTATTAAATTGATTTGTTGTGTAGCATATCGATTTAAAAATCTTCTGAAAAATATTACCCTAGAAGAAATTATTTGAAATTGCGATGGTGTTGTCAGAAAAACAGAGAATAGAAGTTTTGATGATCATAGGTTACGGCGATCGAAAAAGAAGTATGCCAGAAGTATGCGACATCTTTAATGAAAAATATCCTGATCGAGAACCAATAAGCAAATCAACGTTAAGCAAAATATTACATGAATTTAATTAACAATGTTAGGGATAAGCCTGAGACTGGCAGGCCTACCGTTGCTGAAGACACTCGATTGAATGTATTACTTGAAATCCTCATTGTTCAGTTACAACTTTATCTGACAACAATGAGATCTGTCGTGGTGCTGTGCTGAAAATTCTAAGAAAGGACAAATCAAATCCATATAAAGTTAAACTTATACATGAACTCAATGAAGACGACTTCGATAGACCCATGGAGTTTTGTGGAATTATGCAAGAAGTGTGTAATCAATTTGATGTCATAGTTTCCGACGAATCAACTTTTGGACGATGGAAGCGTATACCCAATATCCCGAAAAAGTAAATTTGTGGGCTGGGATTCTTAAGAATACCATTGTGGGACCATATTATTTTGACGGTACCGTGACGGGTGAAAACTATTCAGAAATGTTACAAACTTATGTGGTTCCATATTTAACTATAACATTTCCAGACATTAATCAACCTGGTCGAATAGTTTCTACTATGTGGTTCCATCAGGATGGAGCAGGTCCACATTATGCTCGAGTGGTTAGAGATTTTCTCAATGAAACCTTTCCCAAGAAGAAGACGCTGTCAGGTTGGGCCTGCTAGGTTCCCAGATTCAACTTCCATGGCCTTTTTTCTCTGGTGTTATCGAAGAGTAAAGTGTACATAAATCGACCTACCATTTGGAAGACCTTAAAGAGAGAATTCGAACTGAAATTCAACGAATTACACCAGAGATGTTGTCAAACGTAACCAAAGAATTCATCATACGTCTTGGATATTGTCAACTAATCCAAGGAGCATTTGTTGTGAATTTGTTATTTGTTTATTTTTACTACTTATGATATTTTTATTGCAAAATAAATAATTATAGTAAATAGTAAGTAAGTAAGTAAATTTATTCAGGTAAGTATGAGTTTCATCTACAATATCAATTCATAACTAAAACTAGAAAAGAAAAATTATGAATTACAGATTATGTTCCAGGCTGATCTACCTAAGCAAAGCTTGTGTTGTAGTCATCAGCCTGAAGTTGTGAAGTTTATACATATATTTTGAATGAATGAAAATTTGAGAAGAAAAAAGAGTTATATACAATGTGAAGATCAAATTTGTTGTGATGAGGGAGAGAGAGTAGGGTGTTTTTTTCTTTTTAGTCAAGTTCATACACGGTTTTTAGTTTGTTATAATTCATGTTTACAAATTCTTTGAGTTTAGATTTCATTTTGAATTTATTAGGGATGATTCTGATATCTATAGGGACTAGGTTTAACAGTTTTGGCCCAAAGTATGATATGAATCTCTGCGTGTGGGTTAGTCTACAGAGAGGAGCATTTGTTTTCTGTTCAGATTTAGCACGTGTGTTGTATATATGGCTTATATGAGAGATGAGATTGTTTTGCATCCATATTAGGCAGTGGTAGGTATATAGTTTTCTTACTTCAAATAAGCCAGATTCTTTGTAAAGGTCTTCAGTTGAGTATCTTCTATTTTTCTTAAAAATTATTTTTAATATAGTATTTTGCATAACTTCAAGAACGTGTATAATGTTTTACTAAGACCACCCATATAATGATGCAATATCTCAATATGGAGTCAGCAAGTAAGCTGTAAATCATAAGTAGAAATTTTGTATTATTAAGATTACTAAGTCGATAAAATTTATAGACTAACTTATTAAGTCTTTTAACTGTATTATCTGCGTGTTCTTCCCATCGCAGGTGTTGGTCCACTAAATTCCCAAATACTTTATTTTGTCAACTTTTTAATTTTTGGAATGTACACTGCGTTGGCAATCGGCAGAGATGTTTATGAATAGTGAGTATGTTATTCAAGGGCTGATCTTTTTTGTTGTGGTAAATGCAATAAATTTCGTTTTTTCTAGATTCAGACTCAGAAGGCTCATATTCAACCAAGAGATAACATATTTGAGCCCTGTTTCAGCTTTCTTATAGACTTCGTCCCAGGAGTTTCCTTCAAACAAAAGAGCAGTATCGTCCGCGTAAGATATTATCCTGCAATTGATGTTCAAAAGTTTATAAAGACTGTTGATATAAATCAAAAATAAGATTGGACCCAATACTGTACCCTGTGGGACGCCCATGGTGATAGGTAGTGGATCGCTGTGAAGACTGTTTATTTTAACCTTTTGATGTCTGTCAGATATATAGTTTTTGAATAGATCTAGTGTGATTCCTCTAACTCCTATAGTTTCTAGACGTTTCAGGAGAATTTGATGATTGACAGTATCAAAGGCTTTAGCCAAATCTAAGAAAACCGTCAAGCCCTTTTTTTTGTCATTAAAGTTTTTCCATACATTGTTGATCAGTTGGAATATTGCATTTTCTGTTGACATGTGTTCTCTGAAACCAAATTGGCCTTCAAATAAGATATTATTTCTCTCCAAAAAATCAATCAGTCTATTTTTCAAACACTTTTCGAAAACCTTAGCAAAATTATTAATAATAGTTATTGGTCTGTAATTTGTTGTAAGTTTTCTGTCACCAGTTTTGAAAACTGGGGTGGTTATAGACTCTTTGAAAGCAGCTGGTATATTACCCCTTACGAAGCATAAATTAATAATATGACAAAGAGGACTCCATAGAAGTAAATTGTGTTTTTTTATAAATTGCGCCGTTATACTGTCAGGACCTGGAGAGCTATTGTTTTCAAAGTAGATATTATTTTGATAATTTCATTTCTTGATACTGGGCTTAGAAAAAAAGAATTTGCAATATTACATTCAATTTCCGGGATAGTGTCATGTTTATCAATTTTCCTTGCCATCTGTTGTCCTATATTTGCAAAGAAATTATTAAAGTAATCTGATTTTTCCTTATCATTAACAATTATTTGTCCACTTTCATTTGTAATATTATATTTATCTTTTTGTTTCAAGTTATTGTTCATCATTTCATTTAGATTTTGCCAAATTTTACGATAATTCTGTTGGGCGTCGTGAATCTTATTTATGTAATGATTATTCTTATGAGTTTTAATTAGATTATTAAGATAGTTTCTGTACTTTTTGTATTCTTTATTCAGTTCTTCGGTATACTGTCTATTTAATGTTTTCTTCAGGTTGTCTCTGAATCTGATTGATGTTAAAAGACCTGTAGTCATCCAAGGTTTCAGTTTTTTTTTGGAAAGTTTTATGGATTTAGTTTGAGTGGATAAAAATTATATGTTTTAATTTTGTCAATAAATAGGTTGTAAGCATGTTCTGGGTCATTTGATGTCAAGATATCAGTCCATTCCTCTTTTTCAAGAAATTTTTTTTCTTTATTTTGATTTATAAAAATAATAGATGTTTCGGTGTTAATTGTGCATGGATTCAGTGAGATTGACTGTATTTTTATGGAAAGCATAATTGTGTAATGATCGGGTTTAAATTGGTAGTGTAAATATATGTTTTCAATAACAGTTTTTCAATATGTATTTGCCAGATAGTTTTATGTAGATATGGTCTATTAAGGTAGAGCTGTCTTTTGTTACACGGGTCGGCTTAATGATGTAAGAAAAATATCCTTGTTGCGCCATCAGGCATACATAGTTTGTGGTGTTTGTCTCCGAACTATTCAATATATTTATATTGATATCACCCATGAAAATGTTCACATCAGCACTTTTCTGAGCAGACAAAAAACGCTCCATGTCTTCCAGATATTGACTTAGGTTAGTAGAAGGGGGACGGTAACAAGCTGTGATGATAAAAGATATGTTATTCCACGTATATTCTATTTCTAAGAGCTTGATTTCGGTAAGATGTTTTATAGTGGTAATATAATCGATGGAACTTTTGACATATACGATAACCCCATCATTTTGGTTGAAATTAGAATCGTTATATAGTATTTCAAATTCTGGGATCTTGAAATCATCTACATTCTTAAGTGACCATGTTTCGGATAGAATAATGATATGCAGATTGTTAGTGTTAAATCTCTCAATATACAACAAGAACTCATCAAAGTTTTACCTAGACTTCTTATGTTGAAGTGAACTATATTAAGATATTCATTTCCACAAAAATTTTGTAAGTTATCTTCAATGTTTGTAAACACCAGAGTGGGTTTCTAAATGAATAAGAGGCTCCTCATAGTTATTAAGCTCATCCAAGTAGTTTATCATAAAATCAATACAGACAAAATAATACACAATGGGAAAAATATAAGAAAATATATACAGAGCAAGAAAAGCGAAAAATATAAAGGGGGTTTCTAAATGAATAAGAGGGAATTAAATTATTATTATTAAAAATTCAAATTAAATTTAAATTTATTTAGTAGCAATAAAAGTAATATATCTAGTGTAGGTAGTATCCAAGTAGTTTTGCTCCTAACCTTGGTTTAGTTGATTAGTATGAGCGAAGTGAATAAACATGTTATTGAACATTTTGTATGTATTTTGTGATATCAGAGTTGTTATTGATATTGACCTTAATTCCATTTATTTTTGTATAAACTTGCCCTTTGAAGGTCCATACCGCTCTCTCTCCAAAAGCTGCTTTGGCTTCCAATAGAAGAGCTTTCCGTATTTTAGTAAGGTCCTCAGCGACAAAAATTTTTTTACCTTTTAGTTTTCCAAGATTTTTCATAACCTGCACTTTATGTTCATATTGGTAGAATTTGAGAATAACTGGCCTGGTTTTATTTTGCTGCGCTTGTTTTCCTACTCTGAAAGCTGTTCGTATGTTTTGTATCTTAAGAGGTGTTTCGTCATTCTGATTCAAAATCTGCCTTAACTGTTCCTTCAAATCTTCATCTGGTTGTTCGGGTACCCCGTATATACAAATATTGTTGATTTTTTCGAGCTGCTCGAAATTCGACATTTTTTGTTCCAAACTATTTATGGTCACGTTCATACTTTTTACTGTGTCTTCAAGTTTCTGGAATTTCTTATCTATTTTATCAGTGAAGGTTTTTGTAATTTTATTTATAAATTCCTCACTTGCGAATAATTCACTGATTGTTTCCTTAATCAGATTTTGTAATTCCATTTTATTCCTTGTGTTTGTCATTTTCTTTGTGATTTTGTAACTACAGAAGACACTTTACTATACGGATGCACTCAGATTTGTTCACTTTTAAGGTTTTTTCTTTAGTTATTATCTCGTTTTAAGACAGGAGCAAATAACTATCGACTATCTACTGCGAGGCATCTACCTGATGAATTAAATCTATGATAAGAAAGATGAACACTGGTTATCTTTATACTCAGTATACTGTAACTTCAAGTGTTACATATGACGTATGTGGTATGGTTGAACTCAAAAAAATATGGGCTTTCAAATTTTGATATAAAAATATAACCTTTCGATTTAAAAAAAATGTCGATGACGTCATATCTTGTAAGGTGGTGGGGAAAAATCATTTAAAAAAAAAGATGGAAAACTAAAATACAAAATCGATCTGTCTGAGCTTTACCTCCGAAAATGATTAACTCTTAAGATAATGGAGCGTTTCCTCACTTTATGAACGCACTGTATATAGATCGCGTAGGAGATATACCCAGTATGATTTATATATCGTGGTCAATGAACATCTGTCTATTGGAACATTCCTTTGGAACGCTCTCTATATGAACTGTCAAACCCCTCGATACCTAATCGTGCAACTGAGTTAGCTCATAATTGGAATGTGACGAAATTCGCGCTCAGTGGAGTTGGAGTACTGCAATAAGGAGTTGTTAGTTTGCATCATATATAACTTGGCGTCTAGCCGCTTTACTTCCTCACCAATTATTCAACAAGCACGAATGTTCGTGAATTCTCGCTGTGGCATAATTCATCTCGGAGTTTTTCGGTAGCAGGAAATGGAGAATGGTTAATGGGGGAAGGCACGTAACGGTAATCTCTAGATAGTTTTGATACATAGCCGAAGAACTTTCCTCGATTAATGACTTGAAGGTGAATGGCTCCAAAAAAGGTCCTAATGAACGTTTAGGCCAGTAAATATAGACAATCAATTCACATTGATTCCAAAAGTGTTCAAACTTCAATGGTTTGTTAGTATATTAATAAAAACAAACTGTACAATTTTGCAGAAGTCTGCGATGAACGGAACATTGTTTTAATTGCAAAAAACGTTATCTTGCTTAATTTTCGCAAGAAAAGTGCAAGATTTCTGCAAACTAGCCATATCGATATAGACTAGGAGGAATCGGCGCATGAGTACCGAAAACTATTCCAACTCAGTTTTTTTATGCGATCCCCTTCAAATTGCCCTACTGATGATATAAATGCATGTTGCCATGGGGCAACCCCATGCCATATTGTTTAAACCGAAATTGTTTAAACATGTGCAAGGAATTGTTATTTTTCAACCGGACAATTTTTTTTATATTTTTTATTGAAAAACAAATTAAAAAGGTCCCATAACTTTTCACGATAAAGTTAATATTTTCAGAGATATGAATTTTTAAAGGTTCGAAAAATCTCAAATTTGGGTATTTTTGACCCATGAAATATATATATATATATAAAAAAAATATAAATAATATTTTTTTCAATTATTTATACAATAGTTGATAATATTCTTAATAGATATTTAAAAAAAATCCATTGTTTATACCTGTTTTTTTATTGTTAATTTCGCGCGCTCACAAGTATGCGTCGTACCCGGTTTGTGAAATTTTACCTGCTTTACACGCATTTACGGGTTGTGATACGACTAGTAAAATTGGCACAAAAAAAAAAGCTTTAGAAATGATAAAAGTAAAAGAAAATCGTGATGCTTTAGTCCCTCTTGGCAATGGCTTGGATTTAAGTACTGAGGAGTTGAAAGGCTTGAAAAGATTGTATTTACATATTTTGGGTAAAAAAGGTAACACGGCGGATGAAGCTAGACAAAGTATTTTTTCTCGTTGCTTTGACACTAATATTAATTTATCGAAAATTCCGTGCACATCAGATGCCTTGCATTTGCATGCACTTAGAGCTTCTGCTCAAACATACATTTGGAAAAATGCATTGAATCCCCAATATAAAACATTAGATTGATTTGTTGAAAATATAAACAGGATGTTCATAAAATCAGATGTGGAATCATCTGCGACTGAAAGATAAACTTTAGTCACTATCTTCCATCGTCAAGATAACCTCTTGTGGGGTATTCATGTTGAAAAGGGAAACATTCTCAATTGAATATTGATAGAAAGATTTTTCTGTGAATTGAAAAATCCACGATTAAAATGAAGTTATTTTTTGTGAATGTCTAACAGAAAACAACTACTTCCCCGGCTAAAGCCACGCTGGACATTGAACTACATCTGATAGATATTCTGAAAAGGCCCTAACTCAAAAGAAAAAATCTGAAATTGAAAATTTGCATTTTCATTCAGATAGTTATTTGATTTTCTATTCCAGTCTTAATTTAGAACTCATAAAGATGAATGAGGCAAAGAAGAATGTTTTCCAAAAGAGAGTACTCACCAGAAATCATTCGTAACATTGACGCAGGAGAGACATCGCATTCACTAGGTCTTCAATACATTTTTGTCGACGAAAATCTATTTCACGCTTCCACGATCATCAGGAAGACCGGAAAAAATGGGAAACACATTTTCAAGAAGCAATCTCACTTTGCAAAGATGGAAAAAGTTAGAATCATTTCTTTTGGAGAGACACTTTGAAATTAGTATTTTCTGACATTAAAACCTGTCATGGGGTATGATAGATTGATTTGTTGAAAATATAAACAGGATGTTCATAAAATCAGATGTGGAATCATCTGCGACTGAAAGATAAACTTTAGTCACTATCTTCCATCGTCAAGATAACCTCTTGTGGGGTATTCATGTTGAAAAGGGAAACATTCTCAATTGAATATTGATAGAAAGATTTTTCTGTGAATTGAAAAATCCACGATTAAAATGAAGTTATTTTTGTGAATGTCTAACAGAAAACAACTACTTCCCGGCTAAAGCCACGCTGGACATTGAACTACATCTGATAGATATTCTGAAAAGGCCCTAACTCTAAAGAAAAATCTGAAATTGAAAATTTGCATTTTCATTCAGATAGTTATTTGATTTTCTATTCCAGTCTTAATTTAGAACTCATAAAGATGAATGAGGCAAAGAAGAATGTTTTCCAAAAGAGAGTACTCACCAGAAATCATTCGTAACATTGACGCAGGAGAGACATCGCATTCACTAGGTCTTCAATACATTTTTGTCGACGAAAATCTATTTCACGCTTCCACGATCATCAGGAAGACCGGAAAAAATGGGAAACACATTTTCATAAAATCAGATGTTTAAAAAAAATTAGAATCATTTCTTTGGAGAGACACTTTGAAATTAGTATTTTCTGACATTAAAACCTGTCATGGGGTATGATAGATTGATTTGTTGAAAATATAAACAGGATGTTCATAAAATCAGATGTGGAATCATCTGCGACTGAAAGATAAACTTTAGTCACTATCTTCCATCGTCAAGATAACCTCTTGTGGGGTATTCATGTTGAAAAGGGAAAATTCTCAATTGAATATTGATAGAAAGAATGTTTCCCTTTTCAATAAAACATTAGATTTTACGAATTTCGGATACAAACTAGAGAATGGTACTTTGCTACCTTTATTTATAAACAAAAGCCCATTTCCAACTGATCTTAAAAAATTGTGTAATTGTAAGAAATCCTGTGCAACCAAAGCTTGTTACTGTAAAAAAAATAATATTAGTTGCATACTTCTATGTGGTTGTGATCCAGAAGACTGTAAAAATATAATATATAAAAATGATATTGATAATAAATACTTATTTTTAAATTTTGTTCCATTATTTCATACTTCTACATCTATAACCTTCATTTGAAGAAGCTATTCAATGTAATTACTTTCTGTTTTAATAAAAAAAAAGTAATATAAACTGATAAAAAAGTAATTTTAATTACATGTTTCGATTTATGCTTAAATAACTTTTGTAAAATTGATACCAGAAAAAAAATTTGTTCAAAACAAATTGTAGACAATTTTATTATTAATAACATTGCTCTCTTTAACAATCTTGATAAAGTTAATAGTTTTCAAGATAAATGATAAATAATGATTCAGGACGGACACAGAGAGGCCGATGCAGCGCATGAGTCAGAGAGAGACGGCGATACTTAAAGGTAAGCGACTCATACTAAAACAGGTATGAACAATGATTTTTTTTTAAATATCTATTAAAAATATTATTAACTATTGTATAAAGAATTAAAAAAAAATATTATTTATATATTTTATTTTTTTAAAATATATTTTTCATGAGTCAAAAGTACCCAAATTTGAGATTCTTCGAACCTATAAATATTCATATCTCTGAAAATATTAACTTTATCGTGAAAAGTCCTGGGAACTTTTTAATTTGTATTTCCATAAAGAATATAAAAAAAATTTGTCCGGTTGAAAAATAACAATTCCTTGCAATTGTTTAAACAATTTCGGTTTAAACAATATGGCACGGGGTTGCCCCATGGCAACATGCCTTCATATCATCAGTAGAGCAATTTGAAGAGGATCGCATAAAAAAATTGAGGTGGAATAGTTTTCGGTACTCATGCGCCGATTCCTCCTAGTCTAATAGTAATTATGTTTTACAACATGCATTGAGTTTGCAACCTTGTAAAATTTACGAAACCTTGTTTTTTGTCATTTGTTTAAGTTTCTCATTGTAATTTGTTTGAAAAAATTACAAAAGTTCTGCGAAGTGGATCAGTGAACGGAAAAAAAATTCACGTACATTTGCTACCATTTCATTTCTGAAAAACGCATCATTTTTATATTAACTTTTTATCAACGCGCCATTTTCGATACACACAAGCATTGAAATAATTACAATAGTTTTTATTGTGGTTGCAACCTCATACGAAAACCAAAACCTATTTATTCCCTACTATGATTTTCTTCCATTTTTACAACTGTTGAAATAATTGCAAAATTTCTGCAAATTGCAGTTATAATTACCACTAATATTTTACATGACGCAAGAGATTTGCAACCATTGTTCAACGAAATTTTTTTTTAAATAATTTTTTTTAAAATAATTTGGCCATACATTGTAAACATTCTGCAAATAGGTGCGGTCCATAGGTTTGGAATGAATTCATTTTCAGCGTTATTATGTATTTGTTACAATAAACCTGAAACAGGTCGATTTCTCTTATCAATTTGATAATTTACAGTATGAAAATATTATCCCCTACTTGCACCCCCTCTGAATTATGAGCGACCCCTCAAAAGTTTTGAATGAGAAGGGGAGTCGTGTGGCACCTTGTTCGAATGATCTTTTCAAGGCCGCGGATAATCGTGAAGTCTCCTGTTTGGTTTCATTAGATTACAGTGAGGCCTTCGATACACTGGATCATTCTATACTTTGTCTCAAACTTAGGTACTGTGGCTTCTCAAATGGAGCTGTAGAATTCATACGAAATTATCTATGCAATCGTACCCAGCGCGTCGTCTTATAAGGTATTGAGTCTGATTCATTATCGGTTGCTTAAGGTGTTCCCCAATGATCTATATTGGAGCCACTCCTGTTTTCTTTATACCTTTTAGTTTTTTTGAAATTAGAGAGTTTGCTAAAATTCATCACTACGTCGATGATACTCAATTGTATCCATATTTCAATGCTCTGCAACACAACGAAACACAAAATAATTTAAATTAAGATTTGAATTAATTGTACGAGTTTTCCACTGCCCATAATTTACGCTTGAATTCAAAAAAATCACAGATCATGTAATTCGGTTCAAAAAAGAAAGAAGAAAGTGCTCGTGAAGATATGAAAATAAAAATCGGGTGTGATATATTGCCTATAGTCAAAAAATGTAAAAATCTAGGATTGTGGCTGAGATTCACCAAACATGTGAGCTATTTCTGCTAGGCATCCTTCAACATCCTCAGACAACTGTTTCCTAACAGACACATGCTTTCCAAGCACTTGAAACTTTCTTTATGCGGACCATTGATAACGTCCAAGCTGTCTTATTGTGATAGCGTCTACGGACCTGCCCTCCTGAAGTCTGACCAGTGTCGTCTGCAAAGAATTCAAAACTAGTGCATTCGATTCTCCTTCGGTATCCGGAAATTTGACCACATAGGTACGGAATTCAATAACTCTAGTTAGCTGAGGTTGAACGATCTTCTAAATCTACACCTACTATCAATAACCCACAAAGTTCTTATAACGAAAACTCCTGAATACCTTCATGAAAAATTGAAGACGTTTTCAGCACTGAACGACCTCAGAACACGGAATAGACACATTCTTGTCATTCCTCCTCACTCCACTACAATTTACACAACATGTTTTTTATACAATGCTGCCAAATTGTACAACCAGTTACCCAATGAATTCAGACTGTACACACTAAGTAATTTCAAAAAGAGACTGAAACTTCAGCTATAGAATAGGCAGTTTTTGTTCTTACGTTGATAGATCCCGCTTCTGATATACGTTTTGAGATGTTGAGTATCACTAACCAATAAGGTTTAAAACAGTAACGAACTTTATTATTAACTTTTTTCATTTTGTTATATGCTTTAGTAGATTATTTGTGACGATCTCACCTTATTTATTATGTTTCTTTTTTTTTTATTTGTTTTTTGTTTTTGTTTTTTATCTTTTTTGAGGGTCAAGTTGGAAAACAGCTATAGCTGACACTTCCCTTTTCATCGTTCACCTTCTCTCTATTAATTAGTGTTATGTATTATTCTCTGTTCAGCAATATTAAGTTCTTTAAATTTGGTGCAATCATAACTAAAAACATTTATTTCGAAAATGTAAAATTTTAATACTTCACGTAGAATGAAGGAAATAATGTCACATAATGAAGTATTTTTCAATTTATTTCACAATCAAATTAAATGTTCAAAATGACCACCATTCACTCCTTGACAATAAGCAAGTCGATCCTAACTTTTAAATCTGCAATATTGTCTGGTCTATTGGAATATACTTCCGATTTTAAATAACCCCATAAGGAGTATATATAAGATTTCGTCATAAGTCTATGGCCCATAAAGGGGGTTGGTAGCTCAGAGGGATTTTGTGATAACCAGATTATGAACTCAGAATCCAAAAACAAACGTACAATATTTATTTCAATCATGAATATATACAAAAAAAATATACTTACACATAATGACTATATATACAACGCTGCCAGAACGGCAGCTCAAGAATAGAAACTACATTTCTATATCCAGCTCTTTCTTCTGGGGGCACGTCACTCCCCAATGACTTGTGTCACACCCCAAGACCTGACAACTACTAACTCCCCTGTCTTTCTCTGCTTACCTCGAAACCTAATTGTTTTTATTCATCAACTGGATCGAGGTTAGCAATTCAGCAATTCTGCTTTGTTATATTATAATTTGGAATTTCTAGGTCGCTAAAACTGCCCACAAATGTTTTGGATTGTCGGCCTAGTTTTTGTTATTGAATGTTTTGATTTGGATGTTATGGAAAGGTGATATGATTTATTAATTTTGAATAATGAACTGGAAATTTGGGAAAGTAAAAAATGATTTTCCCTAACTTGTGACAATAATTCACTGCAGATCTCATTTTTTCTCGTATTCCATGGAAAATTAAGTTTCGGTTCTAAAAGAGCGATCGCAATGCTCCTGCTTGGCAACTTAACTATCGATCACAACTTGTTGATTATGCATTTGTTCCCTAAGATTTTTATCCCCGTTTTTCAACAGGTCGATTTCTTCTTTGAAGGACTCCTTCGTGGTTTCAAAGATGGATGATAATCAATTTATCTGAGCAGCATAACTTTGACACAATTAATTGAACAGTTACTTGCAGTTCGTCTTCGCCCCGCCTGTTTGTTCTGCTACTCATAGTTATTATATTTGGGAATTGGAACTTCCTCCAATTGTGTTGAAATCGTAAACTATAGACATAGTGGTGAAAGTTTGACACACACGTCTACTCCATGCGTCAACTGCCCTGAAGAGTAAAAAAAAATATTGCTTTGTGTGTGTGATGTTGGTTATTTCGTAAGTTACAGATTCAAAAGCTTGTCGCTTCTGTATTCGAACTGAAAACTATGCACGACAGGCTCTTGAATCTCTACACTGTTGGAAAAGAGTTATTGAAATAACAAAAAATAAGGAACCCGGGAGGTCCACTAGTATTATTGGTGAAATTAGCAAATTTCCATATTGACGATGTTCACATTTACACATTTGTGGCTTTCACACAAATTTTTGCTACTTAACAAATTCAACAAAGTAAATGCCACAATTAGACTGTAGACGATTTTACAAAATCAGTAGTGCATCAACAACATTCAGTTGCTATTTTTCACCTTTTTTTTGTTGAGCTGACCCAAAAATGTTTTCACAGTGAAGTAATTCATTTACTTTTTTCAATGAATTAACATAATATTTTAGTGAAATTAACATTATAATATTGTCGATTCCTTTACTAGTTGTCATCATTTATAAACCGACAAGAAGTAATTTGTAAACCTCATGCTGTTGGAATCTCATTCTCTTTGTGTTGTTGTTGAAATAAAATTTTGTCAATTTTTTTCTTTAGTTTTTCATACTACACAGAAAAAAGTTTTATTGTCTTTTATTTCTTGTCAAAACATAAATAATATTTTTTTCAAATGACGTCAATTAGTATTCACTATCACATTTTTTTTTGTGGAAACATCTTATATTTGTTGGTAATATAGTTTTTCAGGAGGGATGGTTTGATAAATCAAGAATATATAACATTAGAATATTTTAATGCTTCTATTATAAAAAAATAAAGACTCTATTATAATAAATAAAGTTGAATTCATTAAATAAAATTAACATCATTATGTGAAGGAATGTACAAATAAACATAAAGTAACACAATGAGTAAATGTCAGCTTCATAATTCTCTGGTGGATTGAATTGAAAAAATATACTGTATTATAATGAATAACCCTGCCGCGTGAAGGTAAAGAGCAGTAAGAGCAAAAATTAAGATTTTGAGTTTGTCAAATTATATTTTTCATTACCCGACTGTGGCGAAGCCCAAAAAGACAGTTATACATACATACAGGTCAAACACATAACCGCCTCTTGGCTTTGCCGCAGTCGGGAAAAAAATATATATCATGGAAAACTCGAAATCATGTTTCCTGCACTAACTGCTCTTTACCCTCACGTGGCAGAAGAGTTGAATGCCGAGAAAATAAAATTAACAACAGGTACCGAGTAATAAAATTTAATTACACCGAAACAAAATGTTGGCCTGAATTCACAATGCAAGTCACTATTCCAAAATAATTTCAGATTTCGGCACAATACAATGAAAGTTCTGTTTATATGGCAAACTCATATTATATACAGATGCTTCAAATTTTTGAGACTTACCAACTTGTAATTGAATCTTTCTGATTCTTCTATTATGTAAGATTGAGAGTTGTCATCAGAGCATTTTGTAAACCAACACTCACACAAAAATATTGGTGGCATGAGCACAAATTGCAAATATTTTACAAAATATTGGACACATGTCTCACAGAGGACAGAGGACTGACCGAGACGATGTGTTCTGGAAGCGAATTTTTGGCGCTAATTCGATACTCGCATATGCACGAGAATGCCCGAAGGTGATCAATTCCCTTTTCACAAAGAAATAGGATAAATTCCACAAATTTATTGGACAATACCACCAACAGTTTTGGTTATCCAACAATTTGCATTTTGACTATATCAGTTGTTTAACAAACAAAATTGTTGATTTCGCAAACTGTTCATAGCTAGGAATATCTATTTGATGTTGCTAATAAATGCACATCAATATTCTGAATTTGCAAGCGCATTTGCTATTTTATTTTAAGTCACGAAAATATTTGCAAAATTAAGTTGTTACAGCAGCAACTTTCTATTTGAAGATTTCGACAACAATGAGGTGGACAATGGATGAATTTAACTACAGCCGGAGTAATTTGAGTAGTGAATTCCTGATTAATTGTTGTGGATTTTGGCAACATTTTTTCAACAAAACTAGATATTGTGGAAATCAACAACTCTTTTCTAACTGTGTATAACTCACGAAATAACCCACGTCACACATCCAAAACATTTTTTTTACTTTTTAGGTCATTTGAATAAAAGCTTGTCATCAAAAAGATTCTATTAATTATTTGATTCTGTTTATTTTTTCTATTTCGTAAGCCTTCTCTTTTTCAATAAGACTCAATAACAGTTAGTACAAAAATGGATTAATTTTGATGGCACTGTCGCTTTTTGCGAAAGCTGAACTTACAGAAACATCTTCCAGAGAAGGGATAGTGGTAGAACATGTCTTTTTCCGATGGTTCCCAATGAAACAGAAACATCGGCTTTCAACTGATAATTATTTCAAGTTTTTTTCGCCGTCAAACTTCACCAAGACTTCTACAATAACTAGTTCTTCATCACGATTTCGGGAAACCAACAATCTTTGAAGTTCTTTTTGAGGCTCTCCCTGTTCCACCAAAGCATTGAATAATCAGTTTGGTACACTTCAGCATCCATCAAGAGATCCGTAAGAAGCAATTATCCTGTAATGTCCACAAGAGGATCATAAATTGCAAATATTTGTTCAGTAATAGCTTTCCATTCCGTACAATCTAAACAAAAACGAAGCTTTTCCCCCAGAGAATGACGACGCCGTGTTTTTCGTCGGTTGTTTACAATTCCCACAACTTTCGGGGGCCATACTTACGTCTCGAAGTTATGATTCAACGAGTGTACGGGACGTTTACATTCTGACCAGTAGAGGCGTCACCATTTTGAGGTGGCGTTGGATGCCGCACAAAGTTGCATTACTCATTGTATTTCTTGAAGAAGGATGTTGAAAACGGAGGTTCCATTCGATTACTCGTTGGACAAACTGAACATTTTTTATCGATCACCTGAGGCTTTCCAGGATTGCCTTTTTATATTATTATGGTTCCAATATTTTTTTAATTATTATGGAGGAGTGTTCCCTCAGTGGACTTTTGTTTCGATAATCTATGACAACAGTTCCAGAGACTCAGTGAATATCCATTTCGAACGTATATATATTTATATATTTGAATTACATAATTCTGATGAGTTTTACCAATACACGTCCATTAGGAATTCATTGAATATTTATGTTAAAGACAACCCAATGGACACCCGTCGGGTGGTTGTGATGAACATGTCTATCTGAAGAATTTTCCAACCATCATTCAATTAGAAATTGACGTCAAATATCAGAATATACCCAGTGCGCGCGTAAAGTATATAACATCAAGATATATTTGACACCCCGTAAGATACAATAACAAAATTTTGTTTATGTATATTAGATGGACCAGCAATTTTAAATTTTATATTTTCGACGTTGACAAATCTACAGTTTCTGAGATATACGAAAAATATGTTTATTTTTAGAAGGGACAACCCGTATATTCTACAATTTTCTGATACAGTTTATTATTGCCAATGCAGCATATAAACTGTTAATGGCCAATATTGACCATACCTTTTGAAAAATTAGGAAAAATATTTTTGTTTTGTGATTAATATTGCAGTATAAACAGAAAACAATACCTGAAAAAACAAATTGAAGGAGATGTTCAATATGACCTCCTTGTCTTGGGAAACAGAAATCCATTCTGAATGAAAATTCCTCCAAGACTTTTCTAATCGTTTCTTCTGTGGCCTATTCAAATACACTTTGCTTTTTGAATAACCCCACTAGAAATAATCTAGAGGTGCTCCTCTTCTTCCAATCCAACGATTGAGGAGGCGCTCCATCTTGCTGAATCCAAATTGATGTATTCACGATATGAGGATTTATATCATCAGGAAAGAGTCTGGCTAATTCTGGAATTAACTCTCATTGTAAAAATGCCCAGTATTCTTCACCTGTCATGGTTTTATGGAAGAAATAATGTCCAATAATGGTATTATTAATAATTCCTGCCCACACATTGATCTTTTGTGGATACTGCGTTATGCCTCCACCTTCCAATGAGGATATTCATCTGACCAGTACCTGCAGATTTGTTTATTGACTGTGGCATTTAACTGGAAAGTAGCCTCATCAGAAAAAAGAATTTGATTAAAGAAATTAGGATTAGTGTGAAATCTATTTAACATTGTTTCGCAGAAATTCATTCTGCGATCTGGATCGTCTTCGTTCAGTTCCTGTACCAATTGTACTTTATAGGGATGCCATTTTTCTTTTTTTTAATATTTACGAACAGTTGTTTGACTGATGTGATTTTCGGTTGCAACAACTCTAGTAGCCTTATGACAATAAAAACAGGTTTTTGTTTGCTCTGGAATGCAGGGCGGCCACTTTTTGGGTGTTCTAGTACATGTCCACTCTCCTCAAATTTATGAATAATTTTAGATACAGTACCACGTGGTGTGGGGTTCTGTCTTCATACTTGTTATTGAATATTTTACATACCTCTTAGTATGTTCGTGTCCTACAAATAATGTCGCAAATAAAATATACTCAAATTTCATAATATTATGGTATCAACTGTCACCACATCCTTTTAGTATTATCTCTGAACATAAAATGCAGTGCGGCAGGGGGCACTGAGGGCACATATAATTTCGAAAGGCATAGAGATCAAGTTGCACGTCGTTGAAAAGGTAATTCAATTTTACTTTCAACCATGGTTGTTCTACGGAATCACAATTGCGATAAGTAACACGAAACACGGTCAATCGAGGAAAATGAATGACTTGATTGATTTTTCATTTCAATTTCGCTTCAAACCTCAATTAGGTAGAAAGGAGGGTAGGCTTTTCTGGGTCATGAGGTTCTGCACACTCATAGATCTATAAAAAAAACAATATTTCAACTTCCAAACCATTCCGGAACATATTCAGATAAGTTCTTTTTTAGTGGAGCTTTTCAAGGCAAAATATGATAAAATTGATATAATAATAATAAAGTTCTTTATTATTTTCAAGTAGTATACATAGAAGTGAATCTATTCTAAGAGTAAAAAATAACAGATTTCTGAAAATAAACGGCAAAGTTCATTTTCTGTAGAGAAAACAGTAGCTTCACTACGGAAAAGTTCTCCACTTAAACCTGATACAGTGTGCCAAGGAGAATATTGCAGTGTGTAGCCTTTTGATTGACAATAGACAATGAGAGAAAAGGGATTATTATCTTTATACTCATTAGTTTTTTGGGCAGCGAGGTAGAGGAATATCTAGACTTGTTTTTTGAATAGTTCGTTTTTATATTCAGACCTGGAGCAAGTAATGCTGAGGTTCTTTATACTTTCAGGAACGGAGTTATACAACTGGTAAATTTGGTAAGTAAATTTAGGTGGGGATAATAAACCTTCAAATCATAGATTTAGGTTGGGCATGTCTGTCTTGAAAGATATTTTATGGAGCAAATATGTAGGAATTTTAAATTAAACAATTTTGTGGTATAACGTGACTGTGTGATGAATTCTTCTATTTTGCATATTTAACCATCCAATCTGTATTAATTTATGTGATATTCTCTGGCTTCTTCTCACACCGTGAATTAGCCTCAAACAGAAATTCTACACTTCTTGAATTTTATTTTTATATACAGCTGTTGAGTGTAGACCATATACGGAGTCAGCGAAGTTGAAATGCGATAGAACTAGTGCTTCACATAGTTTTATTTTGATGTTTCGAGGAAATAAATGCCTGTTTCCATAGATCAGTTTCAGTGAGCTATATGCACAATGAATCAATTGATCAACATGTTTTTCGAATCTTAAGTCTCTGTCTAGGATAATGCCTAGGTTTTTAGCTTATTCAACTATAGCGATTGATTCGTTAATAATTTCTATATTAATAGGAAACTGAAGACTAGCCTGATTATACATAGAGCCAAATAACATTACTTTTGATTTAGCACAATTCATTAGTAAACAATGCTCAAGAGCCAACTTAATAAACGTCGCCAGTTTCCTATTAATAGTTTCATAAGCATTATCTGCTAACTGCGGAGGACAATTATGATAGATCTGTGTGTCATCAGCATAGACGTGAATCTTACATAATAATATTATAATAATAATAATATTTATTTACCAAAGAATCGATACATATACTTTCAATTCATTAATGAAGAATGCAAGTAAATAAACACAGAGAAGATCCATAAAGGCTAACCTGCGCGTGGATCACTAAGGTAATTATGCAATGAATTTTAAAATAAGTAATTAGTTGTTTGTAATATACAGTAAATTCATAAAATATTGATAAATTAGTTATTTGTAATATATAGTAAATTTATAAATATTGATAAAATAATGATAAAATAAAATAGTGATTAAATAGTGGAGAACAATGGAACAAACAATTATAATATATAAAAAAAATATTAAAATACTGAAAAAAAAAAATAAGAATTCGATAATACTAATTAACACAGTCACATATATACATATATGTATGTATACATATATGTATATATACATATATATATATATATACATACATACATACACACATACATATTTGATATGCTGAATAGAATTTAAAATTATAGTTACCATAATAACTTGATAATAACAACAATAATAATAATTAATTAAAACACAATCATATATACATATATTAAATACTGAATGATACACAAGAAGATACGAATTGATCTCTTTTTTATAATAGTCTGCCTTACTTTTATTAATAAGAGCATCTAGAGTTTTCCTGTATTTTTTAAGTTTAAGTTATCTTGGTTTTTTGTAATTTCTTGTACATATATTTTTTTTTTATTGACAGATTTAACAAGTCCATCAGTTATCCAGGGACTCCTTTTCTGTTTTTTTCTGCTAATAGTGAACGTTTCACTACTTTGCTCTATATGTTTTTTTTCTGCAAGACTTCTGTTATTGTGAAATATGGTAATCATCGAGGATTTTTCAAGCAATCGATTGCAATCATCAACAGAGTTGGTTACTTTAGTACAGATTTGTGTTGTTAGGTAATCCCGTATATATTTTGTTTCTGAATGAGTAATTTGGAGTAAGAATAGATGGTATATAAAAAATAATAAAATAATAAAAAGTGCTGATTATTATATATATATATATATATATATATATATATATATATATATATATATATATATATATATATATATATATAAAATGGAAGGAATTTAATGGACATAGCCCTCAGAGAAAAGTGCTAACCGTAGACACGTGTTTCGGGCTCTCGGCCCTCATCAGTACGGTGGAGAAGTGCAAGGATGAACAATACTTGGTAGAAAACGACAAATCAACGGAGTCAACAAACAGAAGCCAGCCGCTCATTTGTGATTTCGGTCAGCAGACCCTGAATTCCAGGGCAACAACCAACGTCACCACGGAGGCAGCTATAGCTACCTGCGTGACATCCGAGTCCAGGAATATTACTATATATATATATATATATATATATATATATATATATATAGCGTTTGCTAGCTAGCATATTTTTTTTCTGGTTCCTCAAGGCTCTATGTATTTCTGTTGTTTTCTTGGGAGTTTCGTTTGATGAGATGTTACGCGTCTTGGTGGTGATTTTGAGACTCCTTGCTTGCAATCACTTCTTTAGAATTGGTTGCTTTTTCTTGTTCCGAATTTTTAGTTGGTTGGATTGCTGTATCTTCTTCAAAATCTACTTCTTCAGGAGAAGGGGTAGATGGTTCGCTTTGTACTTGTCTTTCGTTGTTGGGCGAGGTAGGATAATCGTTTCCTTCATTTAAATTCTTTATGTCTTCTACTGTGTAGGCCTCTCCTTCTATAATCAGTGTTCTGCCTTTTATAACTGCGTGCTTATGTTTGGCTCTTGCTTCTTCCAAACTTCCCAGTAGTATTTTTTTGTCCTCCAGGTCCTTCATTGTCAGTTTTTCACTCACTACTATCCCAGTACCTCTCAATTTTGAACAATTTCTTAGGATTTCACTTTTTTTTGGGTATGTAGTAAGTGATAATAAAATTGGTCTATTATGGGTGTTTCTTTCACCTTATCTAAATATATTATTGATTTGGCTGTTTTCCAGGTGGACTTCCAATTTATTTCTGAATAAACGTGTGATGGATGGAATCAGATTTTCTTCATTTTCTTCCGTTGTTTCTTGTTAACCGTACAGCACAAAATTATTGGTAATAATTTTTCTTTCGACTTTGTTGAGTTGTTGTTTCAATATTTTATTTCCTTCTTCCAGTTTGTCCGCTTTTTTTTAATAGTTTCAACTTTTGAATATAATACTTTCGCCAGGTTATTAGTTGACTCTTCGATGTTCTCAATTCTCTCACTCAAATTCTTGTTGACTTCCTTCAGGAGTATATGAACGTCTTCTATTGACACTTCTGTTTCCGATTCACCCATAGTGGAGAGTATTGTTCTGTGTACGCCACTAGCACTGGATTTAATCTGATGTCCACAAAAAAGACCTTGCTTAGATCGGCTTCCTTTACTTCACTTCACAGATTGGTAATCGTTCCTATTTATATCGATTATGGCTCTATTGTTCAATTCACACTTTTGTTATCAGTTCACAGCACTAGACCGGTGAACAACACACATTTTTATATAAATTTCAACTATTTATTATATATGTTCCCACTCTGAATATAATTATTTTGCGGAGCTTGACGATAGTCATGCACACTCTCTCATAGTCATTGTTCTAGGGATTTCATTAAATTAATGGTATAAATCGAGAAAAGCAAAGGGCCCGAAATTGAACCTTGTGGCACCCCCGAGTTCAATTTCATATTTTCGGACTGTTTTGATTCAATAATCACACACTGTTTACGATTATTTAAATAATTTTGTATATTCTGGCTCTCAGCTTATGTGCGTATCCTGGGTTTCGATGTAATACATAGATACTTGTTGCTGAATCGATGGAGTACTTAGTGTTATGGAAGCATTTTGAACTGGGCGAATTTTAGAACATCTCAAAACTTCTTGCGGTATTGATAGCACTGATAGGCGCAATCTAGCGATGAAGGTGGAGAATTAAAGATCGATGGCAGTGAAAATCAGCTAACAGAAAGGTTTACTTTTGCGATTTTGTTTCAATTGAACCCAGTATCACCAGTTACTTCACTTTTTTCTTAGTTTTTAGTTCCGGATAAAATGGTGTTGGTGATCTGTAAGTGGGCAGCACAAAAGAGCACAATCAGTTGAAATGTTCTTAAAGAAATCCCGCTTGGCCGTTTGTTCGGATCATAGCTGCTTCGAAATTTTTGTCAAATTTACTGACCTTGAAGGAAGAGTACTTCTCTGGCTACTCCGATTGAAAATGGCATTTCACTTCAGGAAAGTGTGATTTGACGTATTCTCCGAGGTCTCTGGCGTGCATTGATGGGTCCACTCTGTAAACATGCAAATCGGCGTACTTCGGTACTCCCATCACATGTCTACCGTTCACTTGGATGGTATTATTGCTATCTTCTATGTTTCTTCCTTTGGAAAGTCTTCCATTCTTCTTCGTCAATGCTTTTTTTTCCCATTTTTGCCGAGTTTAATGATTCCTTGACATTTGATGCTAGTAGATACCTCATGTATGACACCTGATCGATGTTTTCTTGTTATCGTAGAATTTTTCGACGACCCGGCAACAGCGTTTGAGTATTTTAATTTATTCGGTATCTCCACAGAACAGGTCGACCATTAATTTTTTTTAGTTTCGTGAACCTCTGTTTTTTTGTCAGAGGTATTCGTCTCTATTGGTATTGGCGTTTTTTCAACAGGCTTGAGGTGACTCACCTGATTTGTTAGTGGATCTATTTTCAGTAGTAATATCCCTAACATTGATAATAGACGAGATAATTTCATGACATTCGAACGCTCGTTTCTTGACAACCCGAAGCCGAAGGCTGAGGGCTGTTCCCAAGCAACCAGCTTGAGAAATTTGTCATAAAATTATGAGGCATTTTTCAATGTCTGAGGGATATTCGACGGAACATTTTTTTTCAAATAAATTTATAACTCAACACAATGAAACTATTATTTATTCATCAAAAGTACAGTTAGTGAAAGTACAATTATTAAAATTTAACTTAACATTAGATTCGTTGCTGTTCTCTACTATAGAAGATCTATTACCACGCATAATATTTATGATCTTGTCGTGGTGTTCTTGATCGGGATTCAAGTATGGTTTCATAGAATTTTGATTGCTATGACCAGTAATTCTCAGCAATTGTTGTTCTTCTACACCACTTTTTACCAATTCGCTAACAGCAGTTGATCTATTCGAGTGATTTGTTATCTTTTTGTCCTACATTCCAGCCAATTGCCCCAGCAGTAGATTCAGTCCATCCATCCATTGTATTTCTTCCAACAGGTACATTATCGTACCGTTTGTCAGTTTCATTTCTCCAGTGTCGATTTGGTTTCAAGAACAGTCGTGGTGAGGTAATATTGTCGCCTCGTTTTGATATCAGTTTATGAAAAAGACGTACAGGGCAGCTTTGTCTTTCACTATTGGGAACCAACCATTTACTACTTGTACATCTTTAAGAACCACCTTAGCACGTTTTACTGAATACCGGATTGTATTCAATGCGATTTGTTGGAGAGTCATCGTTATTTTTCTCGATTTTAAAAAAATCCACCAGACAAGCAATTGCCTCCCCTCCTCGCCACGTTAATTCTACAGCAGCAATATGGTAAAATTTACCCATAAGACCTTCAGGAGTATTTTCATCCCATAGCAATATTATTTTGTTAACTTCAGACAAATTTAACGAAACTGAACTGGACGTTTACATGGATCTGCTTGTAGTTTTTCTCCTGATTGCATCGCGGGCATCTCGGGCTGGTCTAAATACTATATTCTTAAACGGGTCAATCATAATATTATAGTCATTATAGTTCTTTTCTTGCAAAAGTTTGCACGAAACGTTCCACATTGTCTTCGCCGTTGCTTCTTTAAATTCGGTCCCGTCTTTCTTCCTCATATTGACCGCCCACTCTTTTAGTATCAACGCCAATTTTTCTAAGCTTCTACGTTCATTTAATTCATATTCTCGTCCGCAGCAAAATTCCATAAATATTCCCCAAATATATTTGTGACTGTAGGTTGTATTTTCTGGGAATTTTTTCTTTGAACAGACGCATTTATACTTTGAACATTCGCATTGCCAAAACGTGACATTTTGAAATTCATTTGGAATGAAGTTGTCAAACTCAATCGTGTTGTCATAGTGATTGATAATTGCACTGAATGCAATTATCAGTGTAATGTTGACATGATTGGGTGACATTGTTTCATATGACACAAAATGACAAAATTTGAATGGTTGTTAATACTGTCAAAAAAATTTCTGACGAAGTTCATTGATGATGGTATCCTTTTGTTCAATCACATAGTTGAATATGTGAATGTTGACATTACCGTTTTCAGCTATGTTCTCAATAGCACCAAAGAATGCTTGGTCGCCATTCGATTCTAGGTTATGTTTTTCCGTGTGTTCACAGCAGATGATTTTACTGTCATTCGCAAACTTCACATAGTTGCAATTTTTTGCACAACTCACATTTCACAGTTTTTACATTGTAAACCATTCACCACGTTTCGTTTACACTTTTTGCCGCATTTATTACCGAGAGCACTTGTAGGCAGTTCTTTCTCAACAAACATTTTAAGTTAAATTCACGTCATTTCGAACTTCAAATTGGTCAGCGTCCAAATTGGCGAAGTTAATACTTACGTTATAATCACCTTGAATTTACCAGTATGGGAAAGAAAATTGATGTAATTCAGAAGTCGAAAATTGGACAAACAAGGCAATTTGCCTAATAAGTTGAAGGCATAATAAGGTAAAATTGCCTTCAGAATAGTCGACTGATGGTAAAAATTTAGTCATTCCTACCTATTTTAGGTTACAAACACGAACAAACAAACAGTAGAAGGTTAGAAGATAATAAATTTTTACTGCATATTGTGTATCTAACCTACATGTTTATTCGTGAAAGCTTTGAAGATGAACATGGCGAATGAAAAAACAACTGTCAAAAAACGTACAGCAGATAATGATGTATGCAAGTGATGGTTTCGCATTCACATCTAGTTCGGATTTTATTTGCTATACAAACTTTTCTGTGATAATGTTGAATTTTACTTATGTAAAACAAGTGGGCCCGTTCAAAATATTAAATTTGTATGGGGAAAATTTATAATATTAAGTGTACTTCCTCAACTTTTTTCATCAAACACTGCAGGAACTACTTTCATAGATGAAGTATGTATATACATATCATATACCCCAATTTTTTTACTATCCATCATCAAAATGTAGTCGATTCAAGGAAATTATGGATAATTGTTGCAATGACGGATAAGCTTAAAGCCAAAAAATATGGCGTCCATCCCATATGGGACCTTTGAGTGGCATTTTTCGAAAATTTCAACTTTGAAAACACATAGGCTTTATGCCTGACTTTGAAGTCCATTTTCCTCATCTTGGGAGTTCAGACCCATTCACATTGTAGTCACGTGATGAAATACAAATTTGTTATGGGATTTTTTTCCATGCGATACGGTTCGTTCGCTGGTTGGATTGGAATCGTGGGTAAGAAATGTATATTGTTGTTATTCGAAATTCTGAGCAGAAACACTAAAATGATCATTTTAATTCCTAATACGAAAAAAAAAATAAACATTATATTATTATATAACTTCTTCTTGATGGTAAAACCAGGTATCTCTGTCTAGCCTAAACCTTGTAACTCAAAGAAAACGATATATACTACAAAACCCCGTAATAAGTATTCATTCTGAAATTGAAGTGTTTATTCTGGAATTGAACATCAAATGTCAGTGCTATCGAAAATAGTACGTGGTAATTGTATTCGGTGCACATTTTGCCCTAATAATATCCATGATAATGTTATCTCAGTGCAAGGAGGGAATCTCTATCCGAAGATACATAGTCAAATCATAACATTTCAAATATCAAATGTGGTGTAGTGATTGGGCTCAAAAATTGTTGTTTGACATGGCCGCGTTCCGCATAGTGTGAAAGTACTCTTAGAATGCTAACTTCGCAGAATGCCGTGCTCGGAAATATCCAATTCAATTTGTTTGCCAATTGTGACTACCTCTAAAAAAATAGAGATATTATGATTTGCCTAAAAACTTTATTTCAACGTTTCCGGACGCCGCAATGTTTAGTGTTGAAATTTTCGAAGTCATCGTTTCAACACATCAATCTTTTATTGTTTTGCTATTTGCTGTCGTTTTTTTGCACTGTATTCAATACATTTCTCCACCCATTTGCTTCAGCTGGACCAACTTCATTGAATTTCATTTTGTCGTATCATTGAAAACGTCATTTTGTAGAAGACGCCTTGAAAATGAAATGATCAGTGATATACAAATGAAATGTTTATGGAATGAAATGAATGGTAACATAAAAGTTTACTTAACACACTGTGGTGATTATTGAGAATATTTGTTAAACAATTCCAAACACAGTAGTTTCACATACAAATATGCAAAAGTATCCCATACCAGTAAAAAAACAAAATATGTCAAATGTCATTTTGAAATGCATTCAACTTCACAGCTCTGCCATAGAGTAAACGACAGACGCTGACGCGCGCGGAATGGTTTTGATTGGTCGTGAAAGTGCACCTCGATATTTTCCGACCAATTATAATTTGGTCAGTACAGTAGTGTATTTTTGTCAGCTTTTCTGAACAAGAACCCTGTTTGCAAATCAAATACATCTATTCGCACTTTTTCTCATAGTTTTCCCATATTTTGTACTCGAAAATGCCAATAACCATTCCATGGATATACAATACAGAATATTCAATTTGGATTATTCCATGAATATTGATATATGATTATTCCATGAATATGCACACAGGAATATCCTCACGAGAATATTCGTGGTACCTTCTTCCGAATATATTCCAGGAATATGCATATAGGAATATTCCTGGAATATGCTAGAGGCATGTGAATATTCCATGTATATTCAGAATATACTCTTCTCTTTTCGGATATTTAGAGAACCTTCTAGAAATATTTCGTGCTGTCTGGGTAGTTATTCAAAATTAATTTCATGATAAATTTCTCACACTATGTTTGAATCTGGAGGTATAGAATAAATAGCTATACACAAATCAGTTTCACATTTGATTCAAGAAATATTCGTATATTCAGATTTTTTTCATGAATATCATCATAATAAGATGTTCGGAAATGTATTCTAGGGAAAAATGCAGTTCTCGAAATTCGAGAATATATTTGGACAATAATTGGATATCCAGAAGTGTACATCTAGTCAATATTCATATTGAATACATTGTCAGGTCAGCATTGCCAATGTATGAGTAATGATTTCAGGAAGTCTCTTTCGAAAGTAGTATTTATGAGCGCTTTCCTTGCTAGAAAAGAGCTTTTATCAATCAATGTCTTCTGCAGCACCGAAGATAAAAATAGACGATCACCTCGGAATTGAGATGAATGAGGAGAATCACTCCGTTCGTCTGTGAGTGGACAAACATGAAGTTGGTGATTATTTTCCATTTGAAAGGAGTCTGCAGCAGATTTAATTACCTGTCTTTACATCATTACATCACGAAAAGTTAGAAATATGTAATTCGGGTGGATGATTTCATAACTCAGCACGTTGAGATACGTACGATGCGAATTGAAAAAACTAATTAACATATCAATCAATAATTGTCAATGATACCCACAGTGAACAACATGAATTTGATTCAGTCCTCTGTGTAGCATGATCATTTTATTGAGTCTTGAGTTGCCATGGCAACATCTTGACAATATCGATGAATCTTCTTAAACTTCAAGGAGACCCAACGGTCTGATGATTGTGGAGCCTATCGGATTTCATTGATTTCCATCTTTCAGGAGAACTTTCCAATGGATTTTGACGTTTTTTGCGTTCATTCTGGTTTATTAATCCATCCAATTACGCTAATATCTCCTTCTTTTCCTTACCCATCTGACTTTATTCCCTACCGTACATGTGGTGATGACGAAATACCAATAAGTCTTATGAAACTATTCATAGACCCAATCGTTGGCATTATGTGCTATATCATTTATAATTCATTCAATTATGGGATTCTTCCACAACAACTCAAAATAGCTTCAGTGACACCCATCCATAAAAAAGGAGATTGTGAATCATTGTCGGTGGTTTTCAACCGACCTATAAGTGTTCTTTCCTCGTTCTCAAAACTCTTTGAGATGGCCATGTGCGACAGACTCATGGATTTCATGAAACACTGTAATCTCTTGAATTCTGTTCAGCATGGGTATATCAAAGGAAGGTCAGTGGAAACTTTTTTTTTTTCATGTTCTGGTTCCCACGAAAAGGGATATCCTGTAATGTTCAGAGAACATCGTGGGAACCAAGGGAAAGAAGGTAGGAGTTGGTGTTCTTTTTAAATTTCTGGAGGTTGTATGCCTCGGGGAACACCTCCCTAGGCAATGAGTTCCAAAGCTTCGCTATTCGTTGGATGAACGAGTCTTTGGAAAGTGATGTTCTGCAGGTCTCCAAAGTGACCACGAAGGGGTGTGATGACTGAACTTGACGGGTTAATCTCGAAGAGACTGCCAAAGCAGGAACGATTGTTGATATTTCAGAAGAGCATCGCCCATGAAGATATCTATAAAATAGAGACAAATCGCCAACTTTTCTACGGTGTTCCAGACAAGTGAGCGAGTTTGTAAGCGAGGCATCACCGACGAGACGAATTGACCTTTTTTGGACAGAATCCAATAGCCTCAGGATATGTTTAGGTGCCGCGCTCCAAATATGGGAACACGGATTATTGCTGATAGTAATACCAAGCATCGATTTTGGCAATGGACCTCACGTGATTTTCCCAGGAAAGGTTATTGCTGATAGTAATACCAAGCATCGATATGGATGACTTCAGTGGTATGGTTACTCCTGACAAAGTTATGTTAGGCACAGTGAGATCGGCTTTTCTAGAGAAAAGACATGCTTGTGTTTTGTTTGCATTGAATTCTACCAAGTTATTAGATCCCCACTCAAGAATTGTTGCTAAGTCCATATTTATATTATTAACATTTCTTCCTCGTTCATTTCTGGTTTCACGGGCTGATATAGGGGCCCTGGAAGAGAAAGCGGTATGGAGGGTACTATCATCGGCAAAGCTGTGTACTGGACATGAAGTTGCTTTCAACAGGTCGTTGATGTGAAGTAGAAATAGTGTTGGCGCGAGAATAGATCCTTGCGGAACACCAGCATTTATGAGTAGAGTGTCAGATGAAACTCCATCGACCACTACATGGAGAGACCTGTTTGAGAGAGAACTAGCAAGCAGAGAACTCAGCTGAGGGGGCAAGCCATAAGACGGAAGCTTGGCGAGGAGTCCCTGGTGCCAAACTCGATCGAACGCCTTGGAGATATCTAATGCCACAGCTAAAGTTTCTCCATACTTTTCAATAGATAGCTGCCATATATGTGAGACGTAAGCGAGCAGGTCACCAGTTGATCTCTGATGGCGGAAGCCATATTGCCTATCGTTGACAATTCCTGAGTCTTCCAGATATTTCATGAGCTCGATGTTGATGGCTTTTCCATGACCTTTGAAATAATAGATAGCAGTGCGATAGGTCTGTAGTTGCTAGGTAGGGCCTTTTGCCTTTTTAGGGACTGGCTGTACTCTTGCAATTTTCCAATTGGACGGAAATACCCCAAATTGTAAGAGTGGTTGAACAACTTGCAAAGAACAGGTGTTAGTTCGGGGGCACATTTCTTGAGAACAATCGGCGGGATTCCGTCAGATCCACAGGCTTTGTTGGTGTTGAGACCCAGCAAAATCTTTCTGATAGTACGTTGGCGAAAGGTGATCTCGGGCATGTGACTGTCAATAGGTGTAATGTTCGGGGGTTGTTTTCCCGATGAATCCAGAGTGGAATTTCCAGCAAATAGGTGCGCAAAGATATTGGCTTTTTCCTGGGCAGTCGTTGCTAGTGTTCCATCTTCTTTGGTTAGAGGAGGAAATGAGCTGGAAGTGAAGTTTCTTTCCACAGCTTTGGCGAAAGACCAAAATGAACGGGATCCGTTAGGACATTCAGCAAGTTTTGATCTTATTTTGGCATTGTGGGCATCTTTTCAGCATCCTATTGTCTCTTTGCATATGCCTCTAGCCTCGACATATGCTGCTCTGGTCTCAGGGCCCGGATTTTTTAGCCATCGATGGTATGCTGCCTGTTTGGAAGCCACAGCTCTAGAGCAGTTTCTGTTAAACCAGGTCTTATCGGATGATGTTCTTCTTTCGGTATTCGGTATGTAAGTTTGCATCCCCAACATGATGATTTCAGAAATTGTCTCAGCACATCGTGTTGGATCTACTGAAGAGAAACAAACTCTCTTCCATGGAAACGCTGAGAAAAACATACGAAGACCTTCCCAGTCGGCCGAATTGTAATGCCACATGAGACGGGGTGGTATTGTGCAGCTCGATGGTAAATGGAAAGAGCATGTTGTGGAGATGAGGGTGTGATCAGAGTTTCCAAGTGGGGCACAAACTCCTATTCTATACGGGTCAGGATTGGTGGTGAGAAAAAGATCTAGTGTATTGGCAGACTGGTTGTTGACATCAGGGATGCGGGTTGGTAGCTCGACCAGTTGTTCTAGACCATGAGTGATGGCGAAGGCCTCGGCTTGACGACCCGCATCATCTGTTTTGTTAGAGAATTTGAGCCAGGCAGCGTTATGTACATTAAAGTCTCCCATGATTATGGTTTCAGCTGTTGGATGGTTCTCCTGAATGAAGTCCAGTTTGAGTGATAAAAACTCAAAGAGGTTCATTAGGTGATAGGTAAAGGCAGCAGAGGAACTTAGTAAGTTTGGTATCAGATAGCTTGAACCACATCACATCAAAGTCTTTCGGTTCCAAACTCTCTTCACGCTGGCATGAAAGGTTAGCCTTAGCGTAGAGGCAGACTTCACCTTTGAACCTGAATCGAGAATGGAGTTCGTAACCAGGACAAAGCCTATGGACCTTGTTGGTGGACGAGTTTACTTGTGTTTCTGTTAGAGCCAGAATATCCGGTTTTTTCGTCTGTAGGTGATGGTGGACGTCATTGATGTTCTTGTTGAGTCCGCGGATGTTGCAAAAATTAATCTTCAATGTTGAGTCCCCTCGAGTACCTCTCGCCCGGAAATCCGAATGGAGAGGTATTTTGCTTCCGGAGTGTTTTACTGAACTATACAGTTCACAGAAATGATTGTTAATTCATTTGAAAAAAATTAAATACTACTAGGAATATTTCTAGATCTATCAAAAGACTGCTTAAATCATGAATACCTATTGACCAAACTGGAAAGATATGGAATTCGCGAAAATGTATAAGATTGGTTCAAATCATATCTATCCGAACGCCAACAAAGAACAAAAATAATTAGGCATGGACAAACATACAAGTCTGATATAAGAATAAATAATATAGGTATTCCACAAGGAAGTATAACTGTTCCAATTCTATTCATAATCTTCATAAATGACATTCTGGAAATTTTGGATACTGAAAAAAATGCCTGTCAGATCACTGATCACACCAACCTGTTAGTGTCAAGCACAAATTACCCAAATTTACTTGAAAAAGCAGATCATCTGATGAGTGGAACAGAAAGCTGGTTCACGAAAAATAATTTGATTTTAAATGTAGACAAAACTAACATTATACTATTCAGAACATCACAACAAAGAATTGAAACTCCACAAACAATAGAAATACTGAATAAAAAAATGGATATACAAAACTCAACCAAATTTTTGGGTATTCATATAAATGAACATCTGCGTTGGCATATACATATCATATATATGGAAAAGAAACTGAACCAAATATGCTACTCCATCAGGATTATAAGTGAATATCTCAACGAAATTTCAATGAAAATCATGTATTTCTCAAATTTCGAATCATCAGCAAAATTTGGAATAATATTTTGGGGAAGCAATAGCATATATTTTTTGCATCCAAAAAAGAGTAATGAGACTTATTTTCAAACTTAAGTATGGTCAATCCTGTCGAGGTTTATTCAAAGCGGAAAGCATCCTGACAATATATTCACTTTATATTTATGAATGTGTAGGCTACTTATTCAAAAATAAAAGCAAACTGTCAGTATCCGGTAGAAACCACTCATATCCAACTCGTAGCACAAACATAAGTTACCCCATACATAGATTGACACTAACTGAGAAACAGCCTTCATAAGCAGCTAGAAGTTTTTCAATAGATTACCTGATTGTATCAAAACCTGTGAAAGTTTTAACAAATTTAAAAAATTCGTTAGGAGCTTTCTGATAAATCTAGAACCCTATTCAATTCATGAATATTTCAATGTGTAATATTTTAATATGTAATTTACTCTCTCTGTACAAAATACGCTGACGTTGTTTCGTTTTATGTTTTCCTTTGTGTTTATTTCTGTAAATGTAAAACATTCTCCGAAATATATTATATTATATTATTATTATTATTATTATTATTATTATTATTATTATTACTATTATTACCATGGCTCGTGTTCGTTCGATGCCTAAGTGTCTTTTTCACGATGGATTTTATCGTTTCCATCTTAGCTGTTCTCACTACACAACGGTAACTAACACGATCGCTGCTGCTCCCGCGATCACGCGGGCTTGCTTTCACAAGACCCGCCCCACCCGCTTTTTTGCCGGTAACTCCTTTCTTGTTTTAACGGGTCTGCTCCAGTATAGCGTTTTTAATTCTGTAGCGCGTGTTACGCTTAGGCATTATAATAGAGTATGACACGTATAAAATTCGTGTTGGTTTCGAACTTTTGCATTTTTGAACTGTGCTATTGGGTGGTGAACTCAATTATTTTCTATTCAGTATAAAGTATACTTTAGGCTGCGGTAAGTGAGAAAATGGCTAGTTATTTGTTATTTACAGTCGAGTGTATTATTTTTCGTGTTGTATTGCAATGTTTTGAAATGAGTGACCCAGGGGCAGGCCCGACTGGCGTGAAAATACCCAAATACTACTCAAGACCTCAGCGACCTCTAACCATGTAGGAAGCCGAACGCTTGGCAAACGAATGGGATGAATCCGATAACGAAAATTGGTAGTAATTCTGAAGACGACTTTTTGGAAATGGACACCAGTATTACTAATACCGGCGTTGATAATATTGCAGCTGCGGGAAGTGATGACTGTTCATCTGTGAAGCAAATTCAATTCCCATAAAAACTTTTCAACAATAAATTGAACCGACGATAAACGGAACTGAAAATCAATAAAAACTTTCTAACAAAAAATTAAACCGACGAAATCCGGACTTGAAAAGTAAAAAATAAATTAAACCTTCTTAGTCTCAATAACTGAGCTCCTAAACTGATGTGAGTAACTAATTTTGAGTCGCCGTCAAATAAACAAGCAAATGAATTGCGCGGTGACATTCTGATAATTTTTTTGAAGTAATTTAATGATTTTCGTTGATTGTTCGTTTGGCGCCGAAATTAGTTACTCACATCAGTTTAGGAGCTTTGTTATTGAGACTAAGAAGGTTTATTTTATTTTTTACTTTTCAGTTCCGAATTTCGTCGGTTCAATTTTTTGTTAATAAGTTTTATTTTTCAATTTTTTGTGGCTGAAATCTACTAATTACTACCTATTCAATTTATTATTACTTCCAAAATACTCACTTAACCACCTTACTTCAACTATTAACAGTAAAATATTTTTTTTTTTGGCTTGGACATTTCGTCATTCGGCCAGACACAAGTGGAATATTATTAAATAATCCCTAACAAAAAACCTAAAACGACATAATATAAGAACATTACATGAAGAAATGCAATAGGAGGTTACAGGTACACACTTTTCACGTCCAGGGGTCCGTCAGGACGACTTTTTCTTTTTAGACATACAACAATTAGACCACGGATTGGTAGGTATAAACAACATAGGGATAGGGATACACATAGGTAACAATTCTAACCCTACTTCAACTTGATATTTGCCTTATTCAGGAAATTTATCAAACACTCGTACAGTTTCATATCGTTTGAAACTAAAATTGACATGACATTGAAGGGGGTCGGCATTTCCAAATCACAAAGTTTAGCAAACAATTCATTAGACTGATCAGAATACTTGGAGCATGCAAAAAATATGTGGTCTAAATCTCCTTTCTGATTACAGTGCTCACAATTTTCAGTAGGGGAGATATTTAAGCGAAACAGATGTAGTGGATAACAGGCATGACCAAACTTGGGTCTGATGAGAGTTGTGATGAATCTGCGCGGTATATTTAGCTTAGAGTGCCAATGCTTTGTAGGTATACATGGTTGTAATAGTGTATATCTGGTTGGGTTAGTCTGACAATACTCACTCCAACTTGCTGACCATGTTGAACGCTGTTCCATTTTCAATTGTATAAAAAAATCATTAACACATATCTCATAACCAATGTTTAAACCCCTTTCGACACCAGCTCTAGCTAATTGGTCGACATGTTCATTGTTCTCCAGTCCTATGTGTGCCTTTATCCACAGAAAGTGAATTTGTATGCTACTGACTTTCAAGTCTGCCACCAGTTTTTTTATTTGTAAGATATATGGATTGGATTTAAACGTTGGGAGTTCAATACTCCCTAGAGCTTTTAGGACGGATAGGGAGTCTGAGACAATAACAACCTCTTCATGATGAGCGTTTCTTACATATAAAAGTGCCTCAAGTATAGCCACTGCCTCTGCTGTGAAGATTGTGAATGTATTATTTAGGTTGTACGATCTCTCTACATTTTGAGAAGGTATGTAATAGGCAAACCCTGTTCCATGTGATGTTTCAGATGCATCAGTGAAAATGATCAGAGCGTTTTCCCAGTTGGAAAGGGATGAAGTGAGAATATTCTCGCTTATTCGTGTGTCACTGGAATACTCAGGTTGAGTGATGTCAATATTGAGGAACCAAGAGAAGAAATCGTTGACGACAGTTAAGTTGCTTGGATTTGCTAATTTTGCGAATAGGTGCTGATTTTGCTGGAAGGCCACACATAAAGGTGGTGAATTTTTAAGTCTCCAGTATTTATTGGTGAGGTCTGCAGTATGCAGAAGGGATATATTATGAAATAGTTCAGAGTTTAGTATATATAATTTGGTTAGGAACTTGGCGCTGAGATATTTTCTTCGATACTCCAGAGGTGGTTCAAGCGCTTCGACATGCAGCAGTTGAATAATATGATTATCTACTTTCATTATTTATCGTTATATAATATACATTATTTTTGGTAGTTCTGGTTAGTTCATTCCATCACTTCTTATATAATTCCCTCCTTTCATAGAATGTTATTATTGTGAAGTAATCATGTAAGCTTTGGTCGTCATGGAGACAGATGTCAATACAACAAGTAGACAAGCAGGTACCAATGTACTAACAAGAGTAAAGGTTTACTTCTCAAGTATTATTATTTTCACATGGTGTCAGAAGTGAACTACAATAATCGTAGATTTGAGATAGAGAGAGAGAGTAATATGGAACCAATTTTTCGGCCACCGAAACCTCTAACGTTCGAAGGGAACCTAGCTGAAAACTGGATATTATGGAAGCAGCAGTTCAATTTGTTCATGAAAGCTTCAAGCAAAGATGGAACCGATGTGAAAGAAGACATTTAAGTTGCAATTTTCCTCAGTGCCATTGGTGGAGAGTGTCTGAAAGTTTTCAATTCACTGAAGCTGAATAGTGAAACAATCAATCTGGTGGATTTGCTCAAAGAATTCGAGAACTATTTTAAACCAAGAGCAAATATTGGGTATGAGAGATTCGTATTCAGAAATATAATACAGAAAGGAGGACAAGCATTCGATAGTTACCTTACCGAACTGAAGAATTCCATTCCTAAATGTGTATTTGGGGATCAGGAGTCAAGCATAATAAGAGATCAAGTTATATTCGGAATTAGAGATTTGCATGTGAAAGATGTTCTCCTACGGGATGGAAATATACAACCAACAAATATCATGATTTTAGGGTTTGGAAACACTAGTTCGAAAATTAAACCTTTAGGTATTGCTAAATTGAGTTGTATTATAAAAGAGGTTAGGAAAATTGTCGAATTTCTAGTAGTCGATGTTGATTCCGAACCGATTCTAGGATTAAGTGACTGTGTTAATTTTGGACTCATCAAGAGAGTAGATATTCTGAATCATTCATTGAAGTCTGAAAATGATTTATTCAATCATTATTCTGATTTATTTACTGGGACAGAAAATTTTCCTGGAACATATCATATACATATCAAATCTGATGCCATTCCAGTAGTAATTCCCCCCGACGAGTCCCTCACGCCCTGTTAGAAAAACTGAAAAAAACACTGGAAAGATTGGAAGGGTGTGGTATAATTTCAAGAATCGATAAACCAACCAATTGGGTACACAACTTAGTAATAAGAGAAAAAATGAATGGTGAGTTGCGCTTATGTGACTTGAATAGTGCTGTAAGAAGGGAAGATATCTCATCCCTAAACCAGAAGATATATTCGCACAATTGACAGGTATGGCGGTTTTTTCAGTTTTTGACATGAAAGAAGGGTTCTGGCACATAAAGCTAGACGATGAAAGTGCAGATTTATGTACTTTCAATACACCATATGCGCGGTATCGTTTTAACCGGCTTCCATTTGGGATTTCATCAGCCCCCGAAGTTTTTCAGCGGAAAAACATGGAAATTTTTGGGATCTACCGGGTGTGTTCATTTATTTTGATGATATAGTCATCTGTGGCAAAAATGAACTTGAACACGATCAAAATATCTTCAATTTACTAGAACGGGCAAAACAATTCGGAGTCAAACTCAATAAAAACAAAATTCAGTATAAAGTTTGTCAAGTTAGGTATTGCGGACATGTAATTTCAAATAATGAGGTCAAGTTAGATGACAAATATATCAAAGCTGTTACATTTCTTGAATATCCATCCGACAAAAAATCATTGGAAAAATTCCTGGTAATGATATTTCAGGCGAAAAACTACTTTTTGTGAACGACAAGTTGATTGTTCCTCCTTCATTGAGACAAAAAATTCCGTAGCCAACCAAAGCTAGAGCAAGAAGTGTTTTTTATTGGCCTGAAATGTCAAGTGAAATTGCTTCATTGGTTAAAAATTGTAAAGTCTGCGAAAGATACGCCAGGAATAATGCCAACGAACCTCTATCACAACCCCAGGTTCCATTAAGGTTATGGGAAAGAGTTGCAGGGGATATAATGTTTCATGGGAACAATGACTATATGGTTGTGATAGATGCTTATAGTAAGTGGCTTGAAATTCGTAAATTGAGGTCGAAACGGTCCTCGGATATAATTTCAGTACTCAAGGAAATTTTTTGTTCACAAGGTATTCCAGACGTATTCTGTTCTGATAATATGCCTTTCAATAGTATCGAATTTCTGAGTTTTGCGAGTGAATGGCAATTTAGGACAATCACTTCAAGTCCTACATACCCTCAATCAAATGGCTTGGCTGAAAAAGCTGTTGGCATAGTAAAATCGATTTTTCGAAAAAGCAGAGACCTTTATGCGGGTCTGCTAGAATATAGGAATTCACCAATTGTATCTATAGGATTTCGCCTAGCCAACTTCTCAATAACCAACGATACCAACTCATTCGTAAAGTAAAGTTACCAGCTCATTCGGGTTGTTAAAACAGAAAGGGGTAAACACCGAGGAAGTCAGAAGGAAACTGATAAAGAATCAACATGTTCAGAAGTACTATTATGACAAGAAAGGAGACAAGAATTTGCCCAAGGTGAAAGAAGGTGATAAAATCGTTATTAGGAAAGATGGGATATGGAAACCCGGAACATTGATTGGTGAACATCAAATATAGTAGAAGATGTCTCAGGAAAAATACCGAGAAGAAACAGAAAACTACTTAAAACCTCATCTTCCGATTTTAGTAAACCATCTGATGAAAGCTTTGAAGGCCTCGGGAGATCTGAAGGAAGGGTATCTAGAACGATTAGGAAACCTGTCAGATTCGATGATTATATTTCATCAGATTGATGTTCAGCAAAATTCATCAATTAATAATGAATGATTCAGTTCGAATAATCTGCTTTCATGTTGTCCCAATTTTGTTTTTTTATGTTGTCCTAATTTGGTTTTTAGTTGTATTTTTTTTATTTGTTTCTGTTAAATTTTTTCATTTGTGGAAGGATGCGAAGTAATCATGTAAGCTTTGGTCGTCATGAAGACAGATGTCAATACAACAAGTAGACGAGCAGGTACCAATGTACTAACAAGAATAAAGGTTTACTTCTCAACTATTATTATTTCACAATTATTATGACGGATGTAGGAGAACAAACATAATGACATTAGCAACCTGTCAATGTCAACTACATATGTGTGCCAATGTTCACAAGTGAAAAATCAATCATCCCCAATTTTTCTACCCATAAGGGTAAATTATTCCTTCCCAAATTGGAATATGATCAACTTTGATAGGGTACACACTGTCAAATAAAGGAAGAATCATCCAAATCGGACAATCCAGTACAAAGTTATGCCTGATGGAATCGGTTAAGGAACCAACATTCAGAGGGTGGACGATCAATATCCTCCATTTTGCTACCCGTAGGGAGGGATTTTTCTTCTCAAATTCGAATGGGACTTACTTCGAAGTACACCCTATCCAATGAAAAAAAAATCATCAAAATCGAACTGCTCTGTAAAAAGTTATGCATGGTCATACATAGAAAAAAATATACGCGTCGACCCTCCTTTTTGATTTCGTCGGATAAAAAGCGCAAGAATTATTGGTACAACCACGCGGTTACCAGCCGATTATTCATCACCCTATTCTTGTTGGTAACAAAACTTTGGGCCTCATTTTGGAGAAGAGCAATATTTATGCAGTAGAAGTTTTATGTTTATAAGGTAAAACAGAAAAATCAAGAATATTGTTTTGGAAACCATTGACTATTGCCGAATCCCAAATTTTCGAAAGACTCCTTTGACACACTGGTACTTTTATAGTACCAGTGTGTCAAAGGCTTATAATAAGCCTGAATAGAATCCAAGATTATTGGAAGACATATTCTTTGTTTCTTGCAGTATATGTTTCTCGCAGCATATGAGTGGAAATAGGTTTTTGTTGATCCTGTGGTGTCTACATTTTGTCGAAAATCCCGAAAAAGGAGCCGAAGCGATTTCTCAAAACCACCTGTATAAAATAAGACCCATAATCAATTATTTCAATGAATTTTTGTGAAGATTTTAGTTTTTACGTTTACTCTTTTCGTTTATATGTTTCATTTTCGGTTATTTTTTGTGTTTTCAGTACCAAAAAAAATTGTTATGTTTCTGTTGAAAAATCGTGTGCGATCTGGGGACCCCCGTCAGGAACGAAGTTCCTTTACGCGGCTTGCGATAGGTGTTGACTGGTAGAAATCATCACGTAATACCAAGCAATACTATACCTATATATTCTTTTCCCAAACTCCGCCACAGTGAAAGGTATTTTATTCCTGATAATACTATTCGTTATATTATATCAAATTGATGATGTGCCACATATTCAATGTAAACCATAAATCCAACTTCGGCATACAAAAAACATAAGAAATTATGTCCAAAAAGGATATAATCATCCAAACACACGTTATATAGAAATATAAAAGAAACAAAAATATCTTCCACGTATGACCACTCAACGATGATATCCGACTTGTATTCGCATATATCTCCTACCGCTCATGTTTCGAGGGTGATATCATATGTGCTAGGGGTTTTATCGCTGATTTATTTTGAAATTTTTGAGAGAGCAATTTGCCTGGAAATGTTACCGACTGCGATTTGCGGTCTTATTATCTTGAGTGGTTTGATCTTTGATAATAAGGCCGCAAATTGCACGAGTTAAATTTCCTAAAGGCAAAATGTTTGAGGGAAAATTAAAATAAATTGCGATAAAATCCTCTAGCAAGAATGATATTTGATGAGAATATTTCCCGAATCACATTTAAAACTGTATAAAATTACCAGAATTCATGTAATTATATTATAATTTTCAACGGGGAAAGTTACAACGCTTCCTTTCGATCAAAAATCGAAGGAATTGTGTCCGAATAATTTCCGTTTCTAAATGCTTCGTTTTACAGATTCATTTACTGCTCTTGAACTCACCTAAAACCTGAAATATATATGTTACGGTCAATTTGAATAATTTGGGCATTATTCATAGTGTCCGGGCATTATGAAAATACCCAATATGAGACGGTAATATGATAATAGGTAACTGTTGAAATAATCAAATTCTTCGGGCTTTATAAATAATGAGTAATGTAGAATCGTGGCATTTCAGACGGATTTTCAAATTATAGAAAAAACTCTCTTCGAACCGGATTCGAACCTGCGTCCTCTAGATCTCTAGTCATACGCTCTACCAACTGATCTATCGAGGACACAAGGTTCCCTCCGCTGAGTTGGTATGACTAGAGATCTAGAGGACGCAGGTGCGAATACTGTTCGAAGAGAGTTTTTTCTATAATTCAAAAGAAATCCTGAAATGTCACAATTTTCCATTACTGAAAAGAGAAACATTCTCAAGTGAATATTGAATAGAGAGATTTCTCTGTGAATTGAAAAAATCCACATTTGATTTTATGAACATCCTGTTCATAATTTCAAACAAATCAATTTCCATTACTCATATACAGTGCAATCCACAGGTATGGAATAAATTCATCTTCAGCGTTATTATGTATTTGTTCGAAAAAACCTGAAACAGGTCGATTTCTATTGTCAATTTGACAATTTACAGTATGAAAATATTGCCCCCTCCTTGCACTCCTCTGAATTATAAGCACCCCCTTAAAAAAATTAAATGAGAAGAGGGGTCGGTTGGTACTTTGTTCGAAAGAGATTTTCATTCTCTGTTCAGCAATATTAAGTTTTTTAAATTTGGTGCAATCATAACTAAGAAAATTTATTTTGAAAATGCAAAAATTTTATTATACTTCACGTAGAATGAAGGAAATAATGTCAAATAATGTTTAGGAAGTATTTTTTTATTAATTGTACAATTAAATTAAATGTTCAAAATGACAATCATTCACTTCTTGACAATAAGTAGGTCGATCTTGGAATTCTCGTACAACATTTTGTAGGACCTCAGGGGTTATGTTGGTAATTTCTTCCGTTATCCTAACTTCTAAATCTGCAACACCATCAGAAGTAATCGATAGGAGTTAAATCGGGGGATCTGGGCAGCCATTCAATCTTTCCACGTCTTCCAATCCAACTATTGGAAAAAACTTCGTTCAAATAATCTCTAACAATACGTTTGTTATGCAGTGGAGCTCCGTCTTGTTGGTATCAAATTGATCTCTCTATTGCATTTGGATCATTAACATCAGGAAAATATCTTTTTAATGTAGACTGTTAGAGGTTCATAAAATATCTAGATAAACCTCACCATTAACTGTGCCTTCAAGAAATAAGGCCAATAATTTTGTTGTTAATGATACCAGCCCAAACGTTAACTGTTTCAGGATATTGTGTGTGAGCCTCACACATCCAATGGGGATTTTCTCTGCACCAATATCTACAGTTTTGTCTATTGACCATTCCATTCAAATGAAAGCTAGCTTCATCAGAAAAAATAATTTCGTTTATGAAATGCAAATGTGCTTCCATTCTGTCCATCAGTTCATGCGGATTTTCCTCAATCGCTAACAGTACATCTAACTTTTTTTCCTCATCCAATTTAACATTTCGACCTGGTTTTGAATAGTTTCCACATGTCCAGTTTCATGAAATGTTGTTTCCATTTTTCTAATTGTAGACTGTGAGAGGATTTGACCAGGGTATTTATTATTAAACATTTCACAAACTTCCTTCTGAGTTCTTGTTTCATTACCGCATCCAATCATAATTAAAATGTCTATTCTTTGAGTTTCGGATAAATGAGCCATAGTTAAATCGAATACAAACACAAATATTTTTCAACACACTGACTTGTGTCGGCAACTTATAAATATCAAAATAACAGTAGTCTACTAGATTGACATTACTTTATTTATAATACCCAATAACGCTAAAAATGAATTTATTCCATACCTATGAACAGCTGTATATTGACAGACGCTAGTTCCCCTTTTCGCAATTTATAAATAATATCACCTGTTGGGCAGGATTATAAGAAGAAATGTTTTAGCAAATAAATAAACAAATTGCCCGAGCTGACTCGTCATTATTCATAATGCCCGGAATAATCGCATTGACTGAAACACATATATACATTTTTCACTATCAGATACAATATGTTTGTATCTGGAAAAAAAAAGGATCCTTGGTATGGGATCGAACTCGAGCATACCGCGTCATGAACTACCACTGCTCTATGAGAACTTGTATTTATATACAGAAAACTGAGACATTCTGACATGCTGAAAAAGGTATATTTGAATTCAAAAATCAAATCACTATATGTAGTGCGGTCAAAATCCCTCATTCCATCAATTTTGCATTTCCTATTTCCCTATATAGGAATTGAATGCGTTGACATTCAATTCTGACAGGACCAAGTGTAGTTTTATCGCAAAACAATATCTAATCTACTATTGGTTTTAGCAGTGAAACTATTTCACTATTTGATTGATCTGATTGGTTCTTTGTTTGAATTTTCGGCCATTTGATTGTATCAAAAATAATGAGGAAAATAGTAATTTCAAATTTCCCGCAAGCAGAACAGAAGTTTGGATAGTTTCGTACACCTTCGGAATCATATGAGCAAGAGCTGGATGCTTGTCACACAAACTCGTATGTAATAGAAAGAGACACAGAGAGAGAGAGAGAGAGAGAGCGATATTCGCATGGAGGGGGCATAACGCTTCTTTCTTACGTAATGATTTCTATCAGTCAAAACCTACCACAAGCCGCGTAAAGGAACTCCGTTCCAAAAATGTTTTTTATTTTTTCATGCAATAAATAAATGTCTGTTGATCCTTATCACCAGGAAAACTTTCTTCACCAGGTAATAGAAAAAAACACGGGTAGTGACACTGCAACTAATTTTTTGAATCAGTGCCAGCCAGCGTTCACGGAGTTGCACACAAATTTGCTGGTTTGTTCCGAAAAAACATTCGTATGTCCCAAAAACTCAATTAAAACTAAAAAAACATATTTCCCAACAAACAATTCTCGGCCATAAGTTGTGTAGTATACACACCCTGTATTGCTGTAAGGACTGAAAATAATATCGGCAGAACGGACATGATGGATCACGATACCATACCAAATTTCAAGTTTCTAATCTAATTGCAAGTTGAAAAACCTCTAATGCACGTCCTACGTAGATCACCGTGTATGTACATAGAATGGACAACAGAAACACTGATGGCATCACAAAGCTTCTGTAAGCAGACGGAGCTTTAGACCTATAATAATTGTTTGGATGTGAAAGACATATAAGATGATGATAATTGAAAATTGAAATGGAACATTGCTGTGATGCTATACCGGGTGACACAAGATATCGGGCCACCCCTGTAACTTCTGCATTCGCGAACGGATTTTCCTGAAATTTGGTACAGTTATATAAGCAACCATTTTGGATTTTACCACATTACACTCCAATTTGGCGGACTTCCGGTTTTTCTGGAAATGCCAGCAACTTTGTTTTTTCAAACGGAACACCCTGGATATTTTTACACATTCGAATTCTACAGGTCAAAACGAGTCCTAGTCTTATGTCAAATATGATTTTTTTGGAACAATTAAAATTGAAATTGTTTTTTTATTTTACCTCGTGGATAAATGAAATTTATCGTCGCTCATACCGTGGAAACATATTTTTTTCCGAAAAATTATTTTTTGTGTTACTTATTGATGAATCAATTCAGTCTCATCATATTTACATGTCTCTCTAGAACATACATTCAGGAAAAAAATACATATCATTTTTGTATTTTGATGCAGTAACAAATTGTATACATTCAAAAATCTACAACTAGTTCATGAGTTTCCTTGCAGTTCGAATGATTTTTCAACTTAGTAAGCTGTGGTAAACAACATTTCTGAATCTTGTCAACTAATTGATTAACCAGTAAGTGACACAAAAAATAATTTTTCAGATATACTTAAGTTTTTCTGTTAGGTGCGACTCATTGTGAATAGCCTTGACCAAATCTCATTTATCCACGAGGTATAATAAAAAAACACTTTTCATTTCAATTGTTTTAAAAAAGTAACATTTGACATAAGGTTTGGACTTGTTTTGACCTGTTGAACTTGGATGTGTAAAAATATACAGGGAATTTCATTTGAAAAAATAAAGTTGCTGGCATTTCCAGAAAAACCGAAAGTCCGCCATATTGAAGTGTAATGTGATCAAATCCGAAATGGTTGCTTATATAACTGTACCAAATTTCAGAAAAATCCGTTCACGAATGCAGAAGTTACCGGGGTGGCCCGATATCCTGTGTCACCCGGTATAAAGAGTTTGAGATTTAGAAGAGCTTATAGAGGTTTTGATATCAAGAGGACATCCGAAACTTTCCATATATTTTGGGAATATTCCAAATAATTCACATGTGATTGATTTGTTGAAAATATGAACAGGATATTCATAAAATCAGATGTGGAATCATCTGCGACTGAAAGATAAACTTTAGTCACCATCTTCCATCGTCAAGATAACCTCTTGTGGGGTATTCATGTTGAAAAGGGAAACATTCTCAATTAAATATTGATTGAAAGATTTTTCTGTGAATTGAAAATCACGATTAAATGAAGTTTTTTGTGAATGTCTAACAGAAAACAACTACTTCCCCGGCTAAAGCCACGCTGGATGTAGTTCAATGTCCAGCGTGGCTTTAGCCGGGGAAGTAGTTGTTTTCTGTTAGACATTCACAAAAAATAACTTCATTTTAATCGTGGATTTTTCAATTCACAGAAAAATATTTCAATCAATATTTAATTGAGAATGTTTCCCTTTTCACATGTGATGTTAACATTCATCGTTCTTCCCGTCTTTTCTTCTCTAGGTGGAACCGCAGTGATTTGTACCGATGATTTCTCATTTTCATTTTTCATCACCCAGAAATCTGAAATTTTCTCAGTTTATTTTCGAATCCAGATACACAAAACCGCAGTAACGTATCTGGACAAATTCAGTAATTCTCTCTTCTCGGAATAGATAGCTAACCTTCTTTTTCCACAGAGAAATGAAACGCAAAATGTAGAAAGCAATATTTCGATGCCTGCCCAAAAACATTCCGACGTTATTCACGACTATTCATTATTTGGGGAAAAAAAAGCTCCATTAATAGAAGCATGTTTGATCTCGTAGCAATATGTTTTTTTTCTCCTATAAAAAATTTCAAGGAGTTGATATTCATCGAAGCAGCGTATCGAGCAAATGTCCTGAACATAATAAAAAAGACCGAGACAGTGAGTTATAGCCATTCTCTGGAGACACAAGTATCCAATCAACCGAAAGTTTTTCTCCTCCCAACGATACTGAAAACTTTACGATCCTATCTTGAAACAAACGACGACCATTCGAACGGAAAATGCAGCTCCCTTCCAGAAATACATATGACTTTGGCAATTTTCCATCTGGAGTAGCCCAGAAAGGTCAAGTTTGCAGTTATTACATATAGGCCAGTTGATATAGACAATCAATTAACATTGATTCCAAGAGTTTTCAAACTTCAATGGTATGTTAGTGCATTAATGAAAACAAACTATAAAATGTTGCAGAAATCTGCGATGAACGGAACATTGTTTTAATTGCAGAAAACGTTTTCATGCTTTATTCTTGAACTGAAAATTTTAAAAGTTCTGCAAACCAGGCATACCGATAGTAGTGATCTTTTACAACATGCATTAAGTTTGCAACCTTGTGAAAGTTACGGAACCTTGTTTTTTGTCATTTGTTCAAGTTTTTCATTGTAATTTGTTCAAAAAAATTAAAAAAATCTGCAAATTGGATAAGTGAACGGAAAAAAAGTTTAAGATATTCACTTACAGTTGTGTGCATAAAAAAGTCGTAAAGCAGTTACAGGCTATTGTGAGTCAGGCTTGTTAATCTTAATTGAACTTTTCATCGACTTTCACAAGTCTTTGACAAGTAGTGTCAAAATTTAAACTATTTTTGTCAAATGTGTACGTGTACTACTTTTCTATGAAATCTGGAACATCATAGGCAGGTTTACACCATACAAACCTTGTACGACTTTTTGATGCACAGAACTGTACATTTGCAACCATTTCTGTAAAATGCATCCATTGTTCATCAAACTTTTTTATCGACGCTCCCATTTTCAATACACACAGGCATTGAAATAATTACAAAGTTTTTTATTGTGGTTGCAAATGAAGAAAATATCGATCTCAGCGGATATGTAACTTTGCAACCTCATACGAAAAACGGAACCTATTTATAAACTATTATATTTTTTTTGCATTTTGACAACTTCTGAAATAATTGCAAAAGTTCTGCAGTTGCAGTAAAAATTACGACTAATATTTTACGTGACGCAAGAGATTTGCAACCGTCATTGTTCAACGGAACATTTTTTTGTATAAGTGCTTTGTTGTTTTTGATAATTTGTCCATAAGTTGTAAACATTGTGCAAATAGGTTTGGGATATACAGTGCTAGTCAAAAGTCCCCTCCCCCTCTCGTATCTTTTGAACGGGTATACTTATAATAATGAAATTTGGAGGGTGGAAATAAACGCATGTAGGCTTCTCAACTGGTCATAACAGGTGACGCAATAGTCATAAATAACGTCACAAGGCCACTGTGACCAATAATTTTAAATGGGACCCTATGGCAAGTGACAGCTCGTTTGAAAGGTATTGAAAATACCTATTCAGTCATACCAATTTTGTTTGGGTTTCGGCTGATTTTGATTGATAAATTGAAGAAATACGAAAATTATAGTTTCGCATTTAATTAATAAAGATTTTAAAGTACGCCTCTGGTTAATTGTCAAAAAGGTTGACGTTTTTGAATTCTCTACTTGTCAAAAGTGTTTATACCTTGAAAATTTACCTAAGCTATTGTTTAACGAGACGTTTAAGTGTTTACATAGGCAAAATGGTACGTACTGTAGCCGACAAAGTAGCAGCTATCTTAATAATTGGTGAATGTAGAAACAATTTTCATGCAGCGGAACGACTGTTTAATGAGAGGTACCCCGATCGCCCTATATCGAGGGTTTATTTGAGGGAGCTTCTTCGGAAGTTTGAAGCATCAGGTAGTGTTCAAGATGCCAAACGATCTGGTCGACCAACAATTAGTGATGACAAAAAAATTGACATAATTGGAGAAATGGTAGTAAACCCTACTTCTTCCACAGCCCAAGTTGCGTCTATCTGTGAAGTCAGTCAAAGGACAGTACATAGGGTGTTGGCTAAAAACAAATTTCATCCATACAAATTAAAAATGGTGCATCAACTTTCAGATGATGATCCCGACCGAAGACTAGAATTCTGTGAAACTATGTCCAATAAAATGAACCAACAACCAGGCTACATACAGACAATTTGTTTTAGTGACGAAAGTACTTTCTTTCTCAATGGAAATGTTAACACTCAAAATGTGAGGTATTGGAGTGACACAAATCCTCACATCTTTCGTGAAAAACATACAAAATATCCAGAAAAAGTAAATGTTTGGGCAGGTATTTTGGGAAACCACATAGTTGAGCCTCTTTTTCTCAATGCTAACTTAACCGGTGAATTGTATCTGGAGATGTTACAAAATGATATTGAGGCGTTAATTCTTGAAATTCTAGAAGATAATCCAGATGAATTCGACAACTTGGAAATAACGTATCAACAAGATGGTGCTCCTGCACACTATTACGGCGCAGTAAGACGTTACCTAGATGAAGAATATCGTGGTAGATGGATTGGACGACGAGGTTCGATCGAATGGCCAGCTCGGTCACCGGACCTTACACCATTAGATTTTTTTCTATGGGGGTACTTGAAATCTAAGGTTTACGCTACAGCACCTGACAGTATTGCCATTCTGAAACAACGAATTGTTGAAGAATGTAGGGCAATTTCCGCTGACACACTGGGACGAGTACGACAAGAGTTTAGCAATAGGATGCATTACTGCCAGGAAGTAGATGGAGCACATTTTGAACACTTATTATAAGAACTGGTTCTTAAATCTTTATTAATTAAATGCGAAACTATAATTTTCGTATTTCTTCAATTTATCAATCAAAATCAGCCGAAACCCAAACAAAATTGGTATAACTGAATAGGTATTTTCAATACCTTTCAAACGAGCTGTCACTTGCCATAGAGTCCCATTTAAAATTATTGGTCACAGTGGCCTTGTGACGTCATTTATGACTATTGCGTCACCTGTTATGACCAGTTGAGAAGCCTACATCCGTTTATTTCCACCCTCCAAATTTCATTATTATAAGTATACCCGTTCAAAAGATACGAGGGGGGGAGGGGACTTTTGACTTTTGTATATATATATTGGACCGACATATGTCTAAAGTGGTCCAGTTGAATACTTGATTATCCATCGCGTATATCTGTTATATTTTGTGCTGGTTGATTGAAATTGCATCCGAAGAATAATACGGTTACGTAGTTAACCACTACAATTAATCTTGGGAGCAATCACTGTTTTCGACTATTCGGCGAAATAAATTTGATCTGATATTTTCGAATGCAACAATAGAAAGAGTACAAAATTTTGCTGAATTCTGATGAAAGACTATTGGAACACACTAATTTTCTATCGCATTAGAGATGACAGGCAATCATTCTTCATTTAACATTTTCACAGCATAACTCTTTCATCAAAACGTTATCTATTGTAAATCTCGCAACAAGTACATAGTTTTCATTATCAAACAGAAACGTTGCTGAAAAATTATAATTTGTGAAATCGATATTATATCTCAAATTTAATTTCTACAGGTATGTATTTCTTGTATTAAATGAAATCATAATTTACCCTTCCACTCGACATTCTTACTCCAATTGTGGTTTCGCTTGGAAAATTCCATCGAATCCGAATGGAGGACTGAAATGTAATCGACATGCAAGAATCATTTACTTGATTTATAAAATATTCAACATAAAGAGGGGAAAACACTGTGACGTAACACAATTGTAGGTTATTCGTACTAATGTACAACTGTTAGAGAGTTTTTCCAATCTCAATATTTCCTCCATTTTTTAATGAATCCAGAAAACTATGAAAACGTGTCGAGAGATTCTCGATCTTCCATCAAACGTACTCAGAGTATATTTCTATGCATATTCCAAATTGTAATATGATGTTATGAATTCATATCGAAACGTTATCTTTCAACATTGAATGATTTCACCTACCGTTGACTAGCTTCTTCTTGGTCGATAGTTATCTTGTTAACACAATCAATGTCATTTATTAGGCGAATAATAGTTATTTATGTATCAAGGGCGTAAAATAGGCTTTTATGGACTGCAGGGTGTAAGTAATAGCCCGAGCGATAGCGAGGGCTATTAACACGCCTAGGTCCATAAAAGCAAATTACGCCCGAAATACATACAAAATTTTATGCACGACCGGTATATTTGATGTCATGTAGATAGATACCTCTTTATATCTAGAACATGATAAAAATACATCAAGGCTGCCATGGGGATGTATATTCATATCATATCGGAAACAGAATAAATCAAAAAGTGATGGAATGAATGTTACCATGGCAACTCAAGTCAATTTTTCGAAATAAGATTATATAGGCTAGTAGCCATATTTGCTGTCAATTTTTGTGATCACAGATAATTTATAACTGATTTTGAAATGGATTCAAGCGACGAAGAAAGTGTGAATTGTACTCCACCAGAAATAAGTAAAGCAGCTGAGGATGCGAAATTGAGTTTATTGCCAAGTAAATCCAAGGAAATATACGACAAGGTGTATGAAGAATTCGTGAGGTGGTGCAACGGGAAAAATGTAAGAAATAAGAAATATACAGAGACTGTACTTCTTGCCTATTTTCTGGATAAATCTAAATATTGTAAGCCCTCTACCATGTGGTCAGATTATTCCATGCTGAAAGCTACTTCAAATGTACATGATAATATAGATATCAGTAGATACACAAGATTGATAGCTTTTTTGAAACGGAAATTTGATGGTTATAAACCAAAGAAATCGAAGATTCTAAGCAGAGAATAAATCGAGTTATTTTTGAGGGAAGCACCAGACGATTTGTATCTTATGATGAAAGTAAGTTCTAATTTCATGTTTTCTCAATATTCAGTTTGTTAATCTGAGAATTTATTGTAGGTAGCACTGATTTTTGGTATTTGTGGAACATGTCGCCGCGAAGAGTTGGCAAAGATCACAGTGGACGACATTCAAGATTTCGAGACATTCTTACTCATAACTATACGAGAAACCAAAACGAAGATAGATCGAGTATTCACTGTAATCGATAAAGAACAGAAATCGCCAAGTTATTTGGATTTTTACAGAAAATATTCTTCCTTGCGAGATCAGAATGATCAAAAGCGGTTTTTTTTATATTATAAAAATGGCAGTGTACGAGACAGGTTATCGGAAAAATACATTCGGTCAAATACCATTCAGAATAGCCACTTACCTAGGTATTTCTAATGCAAAAGAATATACTGGTCGCTGCTTCAGACGTTTCTCAGCAACTATGTTAGCAGATGCAGGTGAGGATATAATCAACATTAAAAGACATGCTGGGTGGAAGTCGACGACTGTTGCGGAAGGTTATATCGAAAAACAAAAACAAGTATATTCCACCACAATTCAATTATACAGTGAACAGAAAAGGTCCCCTATATATGGCAATAAAAACATTAAATCACCTACCGTCCGCAATAACAGGAATCATTCTTCTAAATATTTTTGAAAATAGGGTCAAACAATTGTTTCAAACCCATGTTCATTACGATATCAGAGAATTCTTCAATGACCTCATATAAATCGTTTTTATTATGATAAACATTTTTTTTCTTTCTTCTAATAATAAAATTCACTAGTCATTATTTCATCAAAACTCTTTATATATGCAACCTTTTAATATTGGGAATATGCCCACAAATTTTTTCAATCTTTTTTTTTTGTATTTTCTCTAGTTTCTGTTATTACTTACTTGTCTTTACGTTAACAGAATATGTTCTTTTGTATATTTATTTATTGTGAGATATTGTCTTAATAACCTTATAATACGATAACAGCGATTACTAATTATACATATTGTGTAATTGCTTTTATGTATGTAGAAAAACAAGTCAAAATGAACTACATTTCTCAATAGCTCTCATGAGCTTCAGCATACATGAAAATCATCCCATATAAAATAGTATATTCTTGTGTATTTAAACATGTATGTATTCGAAAAATAACTTCTATTCTATTCTCATTCAGTTGCAAATAAGCTGAAGATTGCTAAGAAGATTGTAGAAAATGATGAGCCTTCTACTAGCCACTGCAGACAATCTGAAAATATTGCTCACTTCTCTGAAATACCAGATAATAACATGCATTCTCTTCAGACTTCTAGTAATGAGGAATCAGTTGAAATCAGTAACTATCTGCAACAACAGAAAACAACAAATCCAAATATTTCCATAAATAACTGTTCTAATTGTATTGTCAATATTAAGTAATAATTAATTTTTTAAATTAATTTATGTTCATTGTTTTCGTTATATTATTGTTAATAATGTTTTGGGTTTGATTATATGATCCATAGGAATATAGATTCCTATCGATATGAGATTGAAATTCATTTTAGCGCCTGTTCAACGATTTTATCGCCCACCGGGCGATAAAGTAGTCCGCGGGCGTTAAAGGGCTACTTTACGCCCGCAAATTCGGGTGCTAATGTGTTTCTTTACGCCTGGTCGTGCATAAAAATCTTTATTGTTCAGATAAGACAGGTGTTGCAAAAATATGTATATATTTTTTTCAATTCCTGATGTTTCGCTATGTAACATAGTTTGCAAATTATTATACTGCCACCAATTGGAAATTCCCTTCGCAGAACTTTTTTTTTTTTTGGTAGATTACGAATACGAAAATATTTTTCTTTTGTTTTACCCTCATTACCGTGTTGAGGCAAGGTTGCAATGAAAACATTGTACGTCAGGACATCTCCATTTGCAACCATTATTTGAAACTTTTGTAATAATTCCGATACTTATTTTAATATACAAAATCAATTTCATGAAATAATATATTTTCCGTTTGACGAAAGAGGTTGCAAATTAAAACTCTTCTCAAGAACATTATTTCAGCAATGTTTTCTAGTTTGCAGAACTTTTGGAATATTCATAAAAAATTAGGATTGACAACAATTTTTTTTTGGTAAAACAAACATTTCCGTTTTGTATGAATGGTGGCAAAATAATCAGAGGATGTGAATTGCTATTTTTCAAATAATGTGAAAATTCATTGAATCCTAATTTTCAACATCTTCCGTTCTGAAAAAAGGTTGCAAAATCAGACTTAATATCATTTGAAAGTCCTCTTCACTCTACTTGAAGTTTTGAAACTTTTGTAATTATTATTAAATTTCGGGAAAATCCTGACTATCTCTACTGGCCTAATAACAATGACTGGTCATTATTGCATGCATATAAGGACAAGAATTACGGAATCATTAATTCATATTTCACAGCTACTCTCAATACCTCATTCTCAGAATGAACAAGTGATAGTCTATTCATCTTCTATTCAAGTGATAGTCTATTCATTTGAATACCTTATAGTAGAATAAAATTTGAAAGCAAAGTCGCTTAGTATTCGAGAAAAAAAAAGTGTAGAACCAAATTAGACTTTTGTTTGAAGGTTGTAGACGATGTGGTAACTTGATTACTATCGTTTCGGACGTCCATCGTCTTGATGTATTTAAGAGGTTTTCACGACGTTTCGAATGCTTGTATCTGCAATCGTCTTGCACGCATCATTGCGCCGACAGTCATATAAATTGGTAAGTAGCACCTAAACTTGTCAGTATTCACCTGAAGACGATTGCAGATACATGCATTCGAAACGTCGTGAAAACCTTCTAAATACATTAAGACGATGGACGTCCGAAACGATAGTTATCAAATTAGACTTAGTGGGATTCCTTAATGAGTTAATCGTGTACACGAAATAATTTTTGGTGGTCGAGAACTTTTTTATTTCGGAAAATTCATAAAAATTTGTTTTTAATGAAACATGTCTCCACCGCTATATCTCCGAAAATACTTGTAATATCAAGCTATTCTTTTTTAGATTAAAGTAGCCATAATATCGCTTCGAACAACATCCCACGTGAACCCAATATTTTTTTTGAAGTTGCTAAAATAGTAGGAAACTAAAACTTTCATTTTTAGTAGCGTAATTTTAGGCAATTGAGAAAAAAGTTTATTTATGAAAATTAGTATACCGGGTGACAATGGGACTAGGGCCATGCTATATCTCCTTCACTTATCAACGATTTGAATGAAATATTGTACATAGATATGAGACACAATTTCGGATTGACAAACATATGAAAACAAAATGGTGGACTTCTTTTTTCGCCAGAATATCCACCAACTTCGATTTTTCAAATGTAACACCCTGTATGTTTGATCTTTTTCGGATTTTAGGGCTCAAATTACATACGACAGTGTTGCCAAGTTTTTATTTTACAATTGAAAAAAACTCAGGTTAGGTTAGGTTAAAATCTATTCTAATTTACATCAGTAACTCATAGTAATAGTCATTTCATCGAAAAGATCAATAACAAATCCCCCAGCAGGAATTGAAATTTTCTGGAAGCATTTTCAACGGAAACATCGTTTTTTTCAAACCGTACCTACCGAGGGCCATCTTGCTCTTCGATAAAGAATTCAATTACCAATCCAACGATATACATTATCTACCACTTTCTTTTTGTTCAAAACGAAAAACGATCAATTATTGAATTTGTACAATATTTTATACGATGCCTACAAATTCCAGTGAGTTATCCGTTTAGGTTTGATGAAATGAAAGGCAGCCGTGAAATCATAGAAAACAGTAGGTGATTAATATCACGTAAAAAGTGAAATACCAATTTTGCTTGTCATCTCGTTTCGTTTGATGAACTTTTTTTAAAATGGAAAATAATAATCGTTATTCTCGAAACGAACAAATCGATATGATATTGATATACGGACAATGTCAGAAGAATGCTGTCAATGCTAGTATGCTATACGCTGTTCGTTATCCGTTGAGACGGCCCCCATCGAGGACCTATTCCAGGAAATTGGAAATTGTGCTGAAGAAAGAATCAGCTGACTCAATTCCAAAAAATTACCAGGGTTTCTGTTTGGTGCCAAGGGGAAAAAAATCCGTTTCTATCTCACTTTCTATAGTAATTGACAGCAGTCCTATTCAATTCGTAAATGAGAGCAAGAACTTGGGTCTCTGGATAGATACTGACCTGAGATTCATAAAGCATGTTAATCAGCTGTGTAGGGCCTCATATAACGTGTTACGGCAGTTATATCCCAATAGGCACTTGATGTCAAAAAAACTTAAATTGAATCTATGCGAGTATCTATTATTCTCACGAATAGCTTACTGCGACATTATTTACGGACCGGCCCTTGATCAACATAACGTGTTACGGTTGCAAAAAATCCAAAAAAGTTGTATTCGATTCGCATACGATATAAGTAAGTATGACCATATCTTAACTCATTTGACGACTCTAGTTGGTTGAAAATGAAGAAAATGAGAGATATACACCTCCTTACCGTCACTCATAAGATTTTTCAATCAGGAACCCCAGTATATTTGCGAAATTAATTGTTCTTTTTGTCAGGAAATGAAGATTCGCGTGATAAAGATCATTTGATAATTCCTAAACACACAACCGCAATATACACACGTAGTTTTTCATACAATTCAGCAAAACTATACAATACCGTTACCTCATGAACTCAAACACTTCAGTTTGAGAAACTTTAAAAAATGTTTGAGAGTCGTCTTCCAAACAAGGCAATGACGTTTTTTTATTCTGATGACTCTCAAAATAATTTTTGGCACATGTACAAAGAGGCTTCAATTCTAACTCTATGTAATTTCTCAGTCACTATACTTATTATTTTTTAATTTTTTTTATTTCTTTTCTTCATAGACGTTATAGATTGAGTGTGTACGTCCAAGGTTGGGTTTAAAAACAGCTTTAATAGCTGAACCCTGCCCAACCATCATTCCTGTCAAATATTCAAGATGATGAATGAAGGCATGTTATTATTATTATTATTATCATCAACACCACATCTACTTCATCGTCAGTGAAGAAGCGAAAACTAATGTTCTTGCATATGTTCATTTTTCTCCATCTGCCTCAGTGCGAGAATTGGAAATTGATTGTGGGATCAGCAGGGAAAGTGCCAGAAAAGTATTGAAAAAACATAAATATCACTCCTATAAATACAGCTTGCATCAGCATCTATATGAAAATGACCCAGAATGGAGACTAACTTATTTTTATCGGCTTTTGCGTCATCATGATTTGAATACTGGTTTTGTTTCGGAGATAATGTTTACAGATGAGTCTAGTTCTACAAATAATGGTATGTTCATAGGAATAATACAAGGTATTGGGCTCAAGAAAATCCTAGGTTGCTGAGAGAAGGTAATTTTCAAAAAAGATTTGGATTCAACGTCTGGGTAGAAATCATAGAGATAAGAATCACTGGACCAATTCTTTTCGACGGGCCTTTGACGGGCCTACCCCTGAAACAACAGAGGATTCGGCAAAATTTCCGGTTGGAGAAAGTGTGCTCATAAAGTAATAGAAAAAAATCCACATTGGAATTATCCATAAACCTCCTCCTCAACTCCTGTAAGAGTTCTGCTCGGTTGATGTTTCTAGTCTCATTAAGTTCATTGACATAAGTATTGAAAACATTGTCTCGTATAAATATTGTGGATTCTTTTTTTTTAAAGCAACTTGGTGAGACTTCTTGATAAGTGACTAAGTAAAATATTTTGAAATAAAGTGTTCCGATGTAGTTCTGGAACGAATGAGTATGTCCCACACACACGTAACTACTTTCTATCCTTTTCAAAATCAGTTCTCATATGGCTATCGGCATCCCGTCAATCTAATTGAACTCCAGAATCGATGCATGCTCCAAAGTTTCTCCCAACACTATTCCTCGTGAAAAGCTACCCTTTCAAATACCTTTGACTTATTGGACCTCGTCTGGAACCCCTTGTTCTCTCGATGAAGCAAACAAATTGAAACAAACGAATATGGAACACTCTGAACAAACAAACAAATAAGGGGAGATCGATAAAGGTCCGTGTGGTTTTGTGTGGCACGAAAGTTTTCCAGAAGTTAGTTTATTGCTGAAATCAATCCAGCATTATTAGGGTATTCAGTTCGCCATGAATAATAGGAGGCCATGAAAACTAAAAACGCCAAATTCATCAAATAGTATAACTTTCGAAGTGAACGTGTAATGGGGGTTTTTGTAGGAATCGTTGTTCACCAAAGAATACAGAACAGAAAAGATAAGAAATGACGAAGGCTATCACAACTCAAATAATGGAAACAGTAGTAATATCCCTAGGACATAGATGATAGACGAGATAATTTTATGACAATTGAAAGCTCGTTCTTCGGCAACAAGCTTGAGAAATTTGTCATAAAATTATGAGGCATTTGTCAATGTCCAAAGGATATTCGGCAAAAAAATTTATAACTCAACACAATGGAACATTCATTTATTTATTGAAAGTACAGTTCGTGAAAGTACAATTATTAAAATTCAACTTAAAAATAGATTCGTTGATGTTCTCTACTATAGAAGATCTATTACCACGCATAATATTTATGATCTTGTTGTGGTATTCTTGATCGAGATTTGAGTATGATTTTATAGAATTTTGATTGCTATGACCAGTAATTTTCAGCAATTGTTGTTCTTCTACACCACCTTTTGCTAATTCGCTGAGAGCAGTTGATCTTTTGAAGTGATTTCTTATCTTTTTGTCCTTTACATTCACGCCAATTGCCTCAGCAGCAGATTAAGTCCATCCATTCATTGTATTTCTTCCAACAGGTACATTATCGTACCATTTGTCAGTTTCATTTTTCCAGTGTCGATTTGGTTTTAAGAACAGTCGTGGTGAGGTAATATTGTCGCCTCGTTTTGATATCAGTTTATGAAAAAGACGTACAGGGCAGCTCTGTCCTTCACTATTGGAAACCAACCATCAACTACTTCGCATCGCATGCATCTCGGGCTGGTTTGAATACTATATTGTTAAACGGGTCAATCATAATATTATAGTCATTATAGTACTTTTCTTGCAAAAGTTTGCACGAAACGTTCCACATTGTCTTCACTGTTGCTTCTTTGAATTCGGTCCCGTCTTTCCTTCTCGTATTGACCGCCCAATCTTTTAGTATCAACGCCAATTCTTCTGAGCTTCAATGTTCATTTAATTCATATTCTCGTTCGCAGCAAAATTCCATAAATATTCCCCAAATATATTTGTGACTGTAGGTTGTATTTCTGGGAATTTTTTCTTTGATTAGCGCATTTATACTCTGAACATTCGCATTGCCACAACGTGACATTTTGAAATTTATTTGGAATGAAATTGTCAAACTCAATCGTGTTGTCATAGTGATTGATAATTGCACTGATTGCAATTATCAGTGTAATGTTGACATGATTGGGTGGAATTGTTTCATATGACACAAAATTACAAAATTTGAATGGTTGTTAAAACTGTCAAAAAAAATTCTGACGAAGTTCATTGATGATGGTATCCTTTTGTTCAATCACATAGTTGAATATGTGAATGTTGACATCACAATTTGGATAGTTGTTAGAAATGTAAAAAAAAATTCCTCGAAGTAGATCCGTTTGATGAAAACATTTGCTTGAGTTATGAGATTTTGGACAGAAATAACACAAAAAATTGAGAATCAGAAACGGAATTTCGTGAACTGAAGTTCACGAAATAGGGGGGGGGGGGTTAATATATCAATATATCCATATCTACAAACCTTACCAAAATTCAATAACAATATAAAAAAAAATTGGATGGAGATGGATCAGAGAAAGAAAATGGTGAGGAAAATATTTTCATTAAATATGTCAATGGGATTTCAATATTCGCCAAATCAAAAAACTAGCTATTGAATTATGTCAACCTAATATAAGATCAATGGTACCCAATTTCGTCGATTTAAAAACTTTATTTTGGAGAATGTGTGGACATCGTTGGTATATCGGAGACGTGGCTCCATCCGGATTACCCGGATCACTTCTTAACAATACCCAACTATAATCTGATTCGTCTAGATCGACCAATGCGAGGAGGCGGTGTATGCATCTTTCTCAATTCTACATATAAGTTCAGAAATTTCATATGCACTTTGAGTGATACTGGTTTGGAACAACTCTGGTTAGTGATCCAGATCAATAAAAATTAAGTGGGCCTCGAAATGATTTATAGACCACCAAATGTAAGTGTTAGGTTTCTAAACGAATTGTCTGATTCCTTAAAGCAAATTTATTCATATACCAAATCTGTTATTCTAATGGCGTATATCAATATAAATCTATTAAATCGTTATAATGCAGAAACTGATTCTTTTTTATTTGTATTATCAAACTACCATATGCTACAAATCATTGATAAACTACTACTAGAATCACCAATACTTCTAAAACATCAATCGATGTAATCTGTATTAGCAAAAATATTCATTTTGACTACAGTGATACATTTGATCTGAGCAATAATACAGATCACCTACTGGTTTACTGCAATTTGAAATTCGAAGGTTCACAATAAATTTCAAAGCTTATACAGGGTGTTATGTAATAAGTGTCCGATATTTTACAGGACGATTTCTCAGTTATTCATAAGGTAAAAAGTTCATACAAGCATGGGTTCGCAAGGTCTTCATTTTTTATATACAAGGTGTTGAAAATTTATTTTTATTTTGGTTTTTACACGCTTTATATTAGCTTCACTTGTATGTTTGTTTGTTTGTTTGTAACCGACTCTTTGGGCGCGATTTTGACCCACTTCCAGACGTCCGAATGATTTGAAATTTGGCAGGTGTACATTATTCCGGTGACAATGCATTAAGAAATTTTTTTGTGAAGAAAAAAGAAAATGGCGGCTCCAATATGGCGTACGAGTTTTGTGATTATGGTCCGATTTGCTTCAAAATTGATATCCGAGAGTTTTTGTGGTCGGACATTATGATTCTTCTGTCAAAATTGGAAAATTCAAGATGGCGGCTTCAAAATGGTGGACGAATTTTGTGATTATGGTCTGATTCTATTCAAAATTGGTATGTGGAGATATTTGGGGTCGAATATTATGATTTTTTTTGTGAAAATTGAAAAATTCAAGATGGCGGCCGAGTTTTGTGACTATGGTCTGATTCTATTCAAAATTGGTATGTGGGGGTTTTTGGGGTCGAATATTATGATTCTTTTGAAAAAAATGAAAAATTCAAGATGGCGGCTTCAAAAGGGGTTAAAATGGCGGCCGAGTTTTGTGATTATGGTCTGATTCTATTCAAAATTGGTATGTGGGGGCTTTTGGGGTCGGATATTATGATTATCTAATTTAATAAGATTATTCCATTGTTCAATTTGCAAAGAGTTAATAAAAATAATAGTTCAAGAAAAACTACAAAAACGCGCTTTTATAAATAAACCACACTAAAAAGTAGGAAATAAATAATAGTTTAAAAAAACTGAAAAACACGCTTTAATAGAAAACCAGACTAAAAAAATTGAAAATGAGAAAAAAAATTATTTTATTTTAAAAAAAGCGTGGGGTGCATGGCATCAATAATTATAAAGTACTACACACCGAGGCGATACCATGCACCCCACGCTTTTTTTTTATAAAATAATTTTTTTTCTTATTTTCTATTTTTTTAGTCTGGTCTTCTATTAAAGCGTGTTTTTTAGTTTTTTTGAACTATTATTTATTTGTAAATAATTTTCAAAATAATGCCGATATCTGGACGAAAATTGGTATTTGGGGATTTTTTTATATGATAAATTCAAATTTGATCGTAGTTCGGCCCTTTATTGTAGGGGGCGCCGCCTACAGGCCTTTGTCTCTTTTGGGGAGTCACAACTTCGTTGTGCATGTATGATTCATATTTTCTAGAAGAAAAATCGATTCCTCTATCATTTTTACGTGGAAAAAGTTTGCTTTTCAAAAATCGCTACAAGCAGCTGTTTTCGAGATATTTTGATTTGAATTAATCGATGCATCCAATCTCCTTCTCAGTGATTTGCGAACTCTTTGAAAATAAAAGTATCAAGTAGGCTAGTAAGTTTATTCCAATGTTTTTTCGTGCTGTCATGTCAAAAATAATATCTTGACGCATAGTTAAATAGTTTTATTTATTATTATTGTAATTATTTGTTAAAAAATAGTAAACTGCACCAATGCAGAATATGCTGACATACATTCTACATACGACGGGCCTGCTAAACGAAATGCATATAGATAATTCAAGCAGAAATTGCTTTGATAATGATACTCCAACATAAACTTCAACAAATTAAGAGTACTTACCTTCAGTTTTTTGCAAACATTATTTCAGACCTTAACTCTTATCTAAGTGGAGTATTATGAATTTGAGGTTGGTTTTGTTTGTCAGTTGATCTGTCAAAACAATCATAAGCAAGAAAGTATGGTTACATATCAGTGGATCCACGACATCGATTCGATCAAATAATATGATGAATGGAAAAATGGAGTTATCGGTCTCATTCTGACTCAGTCGTGCTATGCTTCCGATTCTCCCAACATTGAAAAATGTTCAGGAGGTTGACACATATTCCGATATGTTGTAAGAAATTATCATTATGCGATTATTGCACATAGGCAATTATGTCTCTACTAAGGACATATCTCCATCTTTCCTCAATTATCTCAGAAACCTCCAGTTTTAGGAACATGGAGTGTTCTAACTTTCAGGTGAGTATTGATGAGCCGAACTGATATCAAACACTCATTTGTCCATTCACTTGACCCAAGAAAATATGAGGGAACATTTCACCACATACCATCGTAACTACGCCACTGGTTTACGAAAATGAAAAATTATAACTTCAAATTAGCACGTTGATGGACCTTGATCAGTGTGCTAAGTGTAAAAATTTTTTCCTTCAGGAATTTTGGAGAAAACAAATTAAATCTTGTTTTCTTTCGTACTTTCGACACCCTGTATCTCAGAGAGGATGTATTTTAGGACATATTGATAGCAACTTTTCACCTCGAAATTAGGTAAGGAATCTCTAGTCGCAGTTTGTCGGTCTTATTCTGACTCACCCTGTATACGGGTTAAACCATATGTATGAGTAGAAAGTCATCAATTAGATATTTTTCTTATACAAATGTAGCAAGAATATGAGACCTCAACAACATTCCACTATTTAACAAAATCGAATGGAGGGTAAAATACCATTTATTTCAAAAGCCATTCTTTCGTAATCCAATTACCCCAATCGTTTTTTTTTCCCATTTATGTTTGCTGGAGAACGTGTGAGATTTCTATCGAGTGAATTATAGTCACTGGATGTTATAAAAGGGGTATAAAGATTTTCTTTTTCACCGAATGACACAACGTTTTCCTGGAAAATAATCGGAGCCAGGTTTCGCACTTCCACGTATTATCTCTCGCTCGTTCATTTTTATTAAACTGGAGTTTTACTATTCAACCCCACTGCTACAACGCTAATGTGTTGTTTTATGTTTCATTCTAGTTGGTTAATGACATTGTCGTATTTCATCATCATTTCGGTATTTTTCACAGGTTATTTCATTTTAAGCTGCATGAGACTATAACCCACAATAGGTTCCGTTCAAAATTAGAATCTTATATTCAAATTTATTAAATCCTTTTTCCTATGATACAGAAGATTGGACGAGTCAGTACAGGTGTAGAAATAAGAATAATAGAGCATAGAAGCATATAACAGATATAACAGCTGTATCTTTCCAAGAACTGAAGACAGAACAAATACATTGATACAAAATAAAAAAGTAAAAAACATTTCAATCAATTATTGAAGAGGAGAGTATTAACTTCGCCCAAATAATGAAAACAATTATTTGCTGGAAAATGTTTCAACCTACCTTTGAAAACTTCGTATGTCGGACTGTCATTCAAGTGGCTGGGAAGCCTATTGAAGTAAGATGCCCCAGCGATAAGGGGTGATTTTTTATAGAAATTGTGGTTTGCTTTTTTGAGCAGAGTATATCACTATTTTTTGTTAATTTATGTTGGGTCCGATAAGTATTGCTCAGTAATTTCAAGAGATGAATAGAAGTCACCGTTAGCATTTTCTTGTCTCTAAATATGTTGCGACACGAAGTTTGAAAAGGTAGATCAAATATAAATCGTATTATCCTTTTTTGCAATACAAACAGTCTTTCAATTTCACGCCCTTGTCCCCAGACAATAATACTGTGAGCAATTGCAGAGTATGCACATGAATAATACACATTTAATAGAGTATCCCTATCTAACATGGATTTCAGGACTGTCAATAAGTAAAAGCATTGGTTAATTTTCTTGTTCACAGCATTGATTTGTTCCTCCCATGGGAGGTTACTATCAAATGCGGTTCCCAGAAAATCTATCGATTTTGATTTTTCAATGACAGTATTGTTTAACGAGATAGAACAGTTCGATGGTGAATTGTTAATAGAGTAATATTCAATGCAAGCAGTTTTTTCAATATTCATCATCAATCTGTTTCGATAACACCAATCTTGAAATTGATTCAGTGTGTTGGCTACTTTTTCACAAAGTACAATTTCTTTGCAGTCTGATATAATTGTGCATGTATCGTCTGCATACATAAGCACTTGAGCATCAGTCAAATAACTAGGCAGGTCATTAATGAATAATTAAAATATTAACGGGCCAAGAATACTCCCTTGAGGAGTTTCAAGCTCAATATAGAATTCGTTTGAGAAGACATTATCAGAAACCAGTCATTAATGCATCCGCGAATGCCCAGCTGATGCAATTTTTCAGAAACAAAGGATTTTTCGACACTGTCAAATGTTTTCGTTGAATCGAATAATATTGATACTACATATTGACCGCGATCCATTTCATCATATATGTGTTGGGTGTACTCAGCCACGCTTGTTTCAGTTGAGAAACCACTTCTGAAACCATGCTGATTACTTGTTATTAAACTAAATGAACTTAGATATGTTTCAATCCTCAGAGCGACCACTTTTTCAATTATTTTTGAAAAAATACTCAATAATGAAATTGAGCGATAGTTTTCGACATTACTGGGATCATCTTTTTTGTACAGTAGCATGACTGAAGCTATTTTCAGACTTGAGGGAAATTTACCTCGTCCGATTGATGAATTAATGATATGAGCTAGTATTGGGGAAATGACATTTTCACAGTGTTTTATGACCGAAGCCGGTATTTCATCCATTTTTTATTTTTAATGGAATTAATTACTTTTATGACGTCTTCTTCATTAACAGGTACGAAAAACATAGATCGTATAGCAAAATCACTCTTGGAGTATGAAGCGCTCAAATGGTTGCCGAAATGATCGAACAATTTCTTCTGGATATCGGTCGATGAGTATTCACCGAAAGCGACAGCTTTTCCAGTAGTATCATTTATTGCGTTGTTTTTATAATTGCTTTTTACTATTTCGTCATTTTTTTGTTTGCCCTTCGCGTTATTCACAACATTATTACTGGATTTGTCACTGAGGTTTTTGTAATATTTTTTCTTTTCGTATTCTATTTGTTTATTCAGTTTATAATTTTTATTCAGATTTCCATCTGAGACTCTTTTACGCAGCCAATCTAATTCTCGTAACTCTTTTCTATTTTCATTTAATTCATCTGATTTTTTATTTTGATTTGCTTTGGTATCGAACTTTTTTGTTTTCTTTTCGAATGCAAAATTGAAACACCAGAGAAATTCTTCAAAGAAATGTTTAAATACATTATCGACGTCATCACTACTGTCCACATCAAAACTTATTTTGGAAAAATGATATATAAATTCATTCATGGCGTTATCATTGAAATTCCTGGAATTGTGTATTTTTACAATATTATCTTTATGTTTGGTTTCTCGAAGTAAATTACAATCAACTGTTTGACAATAATGATCTGAGAGCCCTGGATCAAAATATGAGGCTTTGAACATGTTTGGTGCGCTAGTGATCATATAATCTATGGATGTAGAGCTAGTATACATAGTGCACGTCAAAATTATGGAACAAATTCGATATTTCGCAAGTCATGTACTTTTGACAAAAATCCTGAAATAGGTCGATTTTTATTTTAAAATGCCAATTTTTTTATGTATATTCTAAAGAGGTTATGTCACTGGTTTTGACATGGTGACGTAATCGGTAATTTTTTTAAATTGGAATAGATGTCTTGTGATACGTCATCTAAAATGCCTTTCAATAGTGCATTCAATGATAATAATTTATTAGATATTTTTTTACAGGGTGAACAAAAATTAATATTTTATTTCAATAAGAGAATAACTTTATATCCAACAAAATAGAACAGTTAAATGAGATGTTCGAAATGTCATCCACCAGTCTCTTGACAATGAGCAAATCTACGGACACATTCCTCTTGCACATTGCGAATAACTTCCGGAGTAATTCTGTTAATTTCGATCCTAATTCGATTTTTCAACTCTTGTAGATTTTGCGGCCTATCTACATAGACCTTCAATTCCAAATAACTCCACAAGTAAAAATCCAGGGGCGTAAGATCTGGAGATCTTAGGGGCCACTCTATCGGTCCGCGTCTACCAATCCACGTCCTAGGAAAACAGTTATTCAAAAACTCGCGAACATCACGTGCATAGTGCGGGGGTGCACCATATTGTTGCAATCAAATACTCTCATTTGGTGAGTTAGGATTGTTGGCGTTTGGAAAAATATATTTTTATTATTATTACATTATGATTATGAAATTATTATATTGTCATCGGTCCTTGATATGTGTGACAAACCTCGCGAGGCAGATTTCGAAAAATTTTTCAAGAAAGTAAAGCTGTGAACGGCACATTCTGCCTGCCAAATGTCGGGGTTATATACCTCATTCACTTTCGACAGCGGAAAGGCTAATTTAAATGAAGCTGACATATCATCTTTTTTTTTCAGTTTCTCACATCTCAAGTGAATTTCAGGTGCAGATTGTTTTAGAAAACTTGTTAGGAAAGCTTCTGTTTCCTCTGAGGAAAGTCGGAAGACATGGAGATATCCAAGCTTCGGAACAGTTTGTTTTCTTCCGATAATGATGTTCTGTTTACGTCTAGTTTTGTTCTTATAATTCATTTGACTCGGTGGTATTTTTTGTCTGACCACAGATAAACACTCAGCTTGGCTTTTTGTTGGATTTTCTTTTTTGCTCTGGTTTGGGTCTTGATTAGTACTGATTGTTTTTGAAACATCGAAAAATGATTTGCTACTATAGATTGGTTTATTCAAGGAATATTACTGAGAACCAATTTCCTCTCTTCTGTGGATCGAAAACTGTAGGCATCGATGAAAACAAATGAACTCACAAATCAATGGTTGGTAGGTCTTCTCTGTAAATATTGCCTTTCGAGTGATAGCTCCTCTATTCTATGAAATTTGATAAAACTCCCGTATGCGTCAAATCTGTAGTTCAGAACAATTACAAGTCTTCTCTGGACTCCCTCAATTCTATCGATATAACGGTTATAAAACGGATTCCAAATTACACCAAGAAAATTCCAACAGAGGTCTCAAAATTGTTTTATACAAAAATATGATTGTGTTTTTATTGGAAATGTCCTTGTGACCCTGAGAATAAACCCTAAGTTTCTGAGAACTCGCTGTACAGAACTTTCAATGTGTTTAGCGAACGTAAGTTTTACATCGAGAACAACGCCCATATCCTATAGTGTTATTACCTAGCTTAAGGTCTCCGAAAACTAGGGAGGTATTTCTATGGGCACTTGTTTATATTCAGTTCAAGCTTGTTTCGTTCAAAATAGAACGAGAATCGAACAAGATCTGTTTGGAATTTAAAGTAATCGATGGATTTTGAAACTGACATATAGAGCTTCAGGTCATCAGCATAAAAACAAAATTTGGTATTCTTGAAACACTCGTATATATCATCTATGAAAAAGTTGAGAAGAAGAGGACCCGGGTGTGACCCCTGTGGGACACTAGATGAAACAGGTAGTGATATAGATTTTGGGCTATTAATGACACTGATATATGATGAGAGTAAGAGCAACAAGTTGCCATGCACACCGAAATTTGGTGAACATTGTCGAACGCTTTCGAAAAGTCGGTGTACACAGCAACAACCTCTCCACTTCCTTCCATCCTAGTAAGGATGTCTTGTATATAAGGGACTAAATTCGCTAATACTGACCGCTCAGCATAGAAACTGTGTATGTTGAGGAAGTTTGTAACTTGAAAGAAGAGTTCCCGAGAAAGAATCGATTCAAATATTTTACCGAAATGATTGAGCACAGATATCTGTCTGTAATTTGAAATAGATCCTTTATCACCCGATTTGTGAACTGTAATAATCATGGCTTGCTTCCATCACTTGAGAAAATATCCCTTTTTCAAACATTTATTGGATATAATGAATGGTGGGACTAATAGTCCACCTTTACATTTTTTTAAGAAGATCGCTGGTAAGTCATCGGGCCAGGCCCCTTAGTTGCATCAAAGTTATAGAGAGATTCTTCATTTTCGCAGATATGGGTGACATTGCAACTCATATATATTATTGACTGGTGATTTCAACATAAATTATAACATTGATGAATTGACAGATACAGACTCACTTAAAAATTTACTTTTAACTTTTGACTTGAATATGCGAGTTGAATCAGATACTCGTATATCCCAATTCTCTAGCTCTTGTATTGACTATGTTTGTAGCAATTTTGATGTACAGAACATATCATGTTCAGTGATACCATCAGGTTTATCAGATCACGAAGCAGTTACTTGCTCTGTACTCCTTGACTCATTGAATACACAACGTAAACATAAGTTTGGGAGACTTTACAGCAGAGCAAATTACGATAGGTTCTATCAGAATTGTCTAAAGATTAACTGGGAAGGTACTCTGCTCCAAAGTGATCCATTCCTACTCATGTTTAATATGGATATTTCACAATAAAGCTAACTATCTGAGGACAATTATTGAGAAAGAAACCAGATCTGTTATGGCTCTGTACCATATTGAAATTGTGATAACTGAATTAAAATTGTAATTAACACCTGAAAAAATATTATGAATTGTGAAATTGTCATGTTACTCACTTTTGAATTGAATAAACTTGAAACTTGATTCCTCACATTTTACAACGCGCTATTGAATGTATTTGATGAATCATTTCCCATGCAAAGAATTAATGTCAAAAAAATAAAACCATGGATTACAACAGGATTGAAAATGTCTTCAAAAAATTTACGTTAACTGCATAACACACGTAAATTTACTGACAATCATTACTTCCATGACTTCTTCAATAACTACTGCAGAATTTATAGATCCACTATTAAGAGAGCGAAAGAAATCCATTATAATAACCAAATCGGTAAGTCGAATAATAAAATGGAAGAAGCATGGTCTGCTATCAGTGATATCACGGGAAAATAAAAAAACATATGTGGGAATATCACTTAGTCCTGATAAAATCAATGATTATTATTGTTCGATTGCAAAAACCTTAGTGAGAATATAGTAATTCCTTACGATCCCTTATTAAATCTAAGAGATGTCAGAATTGAGGATAACCTAACTTTGTACGATACAAATATTAACGATTAGTAGAAATTTTGAGGAATATAAAAAATAAAAATGCAACTGGTTATGATGGAATCTCCATAAAAATTATCCAAAATATTTCAATTAATGCACTGCAAACATTTGTATCTCTAATCAACACCTTATTCCACAATGGATTTTTTCCTGATTTTCTGAAAATATCGTTCGGTCCTTCCATTACACAAAGGTGGAGATTCAGATGATCCCGCGAATCTTTGCCCGATCTCCCTCATTCCAACTATAGCCAAAGTTATTGAAAAACTTGTGAAAATACGTCTGACGGATTTCCTAAGACGCCACAATATTTAAAGTGAAAGCCAGTTGGGCTTTCGAAGCAATAAAAATACGCACGATGCCATCTTTTAATTTTTTTATGATTTTTATTCGAAGTTGAATTCTGGTAATGTAGCTGCTGCGGTCTTTTGTGATATATCGAAGGCGTTCGGTTGCATTGATCATAAGATCTTGCTAAGAAAAATTCGCCAATACGGTTGCAGAGGAATGATGCTCAAATGGTTGGATTCTTACCTTCCAGGAAGGAATCGAATGGTAAGAACAACAGAACTTTAAAACAAAGGATATTATGTGTGGAGTGCCACAAGGATTAGTCTTAGGACCCATTTAATTCTCATTATATGTCAATGACCTTGCAAATTTGATCATTCCTGGAAAATTCACTCTTTTCGCTGATGACACGACGATGTTGTGGAACAACAAAAACTCAAATGATTTACACAATGCAATATCTACTGATATGAAAAAAATCAAGGAGTGGTGTGATGCTGATTTGTTATCCTTCAATATCACTAAAACAAACATTATATCATTCAGATGTGCTCTTGATGACCTGCCAATTGGTGTTAACTTAGTGATCAAGAACGAGGCTCAAACTGAATTTCTAGGTATTCACATTGACAATGAGCTCAAATTTATTGAACATATCAAGCATCTCAGAAGTAAAATTCCTTCTGGATGTTATGCAGTGAGAGTACCTTCAATAAATTTGGGAATTAAAACCGTCAGAACGGTGTATTACGCCCTCTCAGAATCTCACCTACGTTATGGGATACCGTTTTGAGGAGTATGCAATTCATCAGTACTCCTGACTGTATTAGTATACTGCAGAAACGGGCTATCAGGTATATGTGTAAGATTAAACCTCGTGATTCTGCAGACACAAATTCGTTGAGGAAAAGATTTTAACAGTGATTGCTTTATTCATTTTGGAATCGGTTTGTCTTATTTACAAAAATAAGTCCCTATTCGAGGCTTCGTGCAATTCTTATAACACCCCTTCCACCGCGTTGAAATTGACAATTCCTTCAACAAATTTGGCCAAGGATTCTATTTATAACAATGGGGTCAACATGTTCAATCACTTGCCCTCAGATATGAGACTGGCAAATTTGACCAACAAAAAGTTTAGAATAAGAGTAAAAACATTTCTGGCTGATAGACCCTATTATAATTTGCAAGAGTTCTATAATGATAAATTTACTTGACAAAATGTGCATATTTGAATTTATGTTATATAAGATTTACGTTTATAATCTTGCTTGGATATATATGTCTGTTTGTTTGGTGTTATAGGTGTGTTCATTTATGTAATATTTTATATAAATATATATGTTTATATGTGTATTATATAAGTTTTGATAATATTTTTAAACAAAACTGCACTATCAACCGTGTTGATACAAAATTCGATGATGAACTTTATAGTGTATGTTCTAACTTAACTTTTTCGTAGGTGTTTTTATATTCACATTTTATATTTCTATATTTACATTCATATTAATTTTTCGCAAGCTTTGTCCACAAGATGTATTCTTAATGACAATAAAGTATATTATTATCATTATTATTAGAGAAAAGCTCACAGATAGCCTCGTCGTTAGATGCAGTGTGCCGTTGAGGTTTATATTAGTGGGAATTGAGTTAATTTTAGTTTTTGACGCTATGTATGACCAGAAGCGTTTTATATCATTTTCAAAAGAGTTATCTGTAGTTTTTTATAATGTGACTTAACACTTTGCTTAAAATATTTCAGGTAAATTGAAAATAGTTGATAATCTTCGAGATTATGATAAAGTTTCCATTTCTTGTGCAATTTGTGTTTCCTTTTCATTTATTTGATTGTTACAGTGGAGTTCCAAGGAGGGTGGTAGCTATTCCTGATCGTTTTCTCTGGGATGTATCTGTCTAGTTCGTTCAAAATGCCATGAAAACCTCTGGACACGTGTCGATATCTTCATGAAAAATAAGCGTTTTTTTTGAAAAATTCATAACACCACCATTTTACAAGTTGTAGCGCAGGCTCTCATGTGTTGGAAATTCAGGAACATTCCGAGTTTTATATTTTACATAATTCCAATTCGAATTTTCTAATGCACTTCATTGGAGTTTGCCTGAATGCGTCATAGGTGATCTGATTTCAATTTTTCAAAACCCTATTGCAAGTAGAAATATAGTACTTTTTCAAATCAATTTAGTGATTTCAGAGATTACCACCTACATAACAAATGAACAAATTTTACCTCTTAATAATATTAGTATAGATCAGATATATTATCGACAATTCTTTTTGAGGGTGTTGAAGATTTTGGTTCATATAGTATCGAAATTTCCATAATGACATGGCTCATAGTTATGTCACACCAGCAATATAAGAAGGTCGTAAATCAGCCAACGACCCTCATTATTACCTATTGTTCGAAATAAAGATAAGCGATAAAAATGTGTGTCCTTTGAAAGATTCCCAGGTCCGGATTGAAATATCTCATGAAATAGTTTGGCATTTTAATAATAGTGGGCTCTCCATTATTTTTGGCTTTTGTTGACAATTTTGTAATTAAATTTATTTGATAATAAAAAATCTCGTAAGGTTGATTCAGAAAACTTGGTGAGGATATGTTTAAATATGTGTAAATTATAAAGTTCACTTACCTGGCCACCAGACTTTCGGTACTCATGGGCTATTAACGAGAGCATAGCGATAATGGTCTATTTACGGTTACAAAATAAATTACCAACCAGATTTGGAAAACAAGACTGTTTTGAGAACTGACCGCTTTCCAATTTCAGAAATAAAAGGGAGAAAGTTAAACAACATTTAGTAATAACCCACCTTATATTCCGTTGTGTCAGTTGTGTCTATTTCAAAGTGTCTATTCGATTTTTGTGTCGTGAAAAGTGTGGCGTCCATGGGCTCATCCTGAAGCTGGTACTTCAACTGGTGGTCGCAGTACCACTGGTCGACAAATGTTACACCCTCATGGGAAACAAATTATATTAAATGTTTATACTTCTGGAACGTGGAAATCCAAGGATCAAGCTGTGCAAGAAAGTGCTTCTTTAATAAAAACACCGTATTTCACAGTGTTTAAAATAGTAGTTACCCTATTTTAAAAAGAAAGAAACTAAAATACTCTGGCGGTTCAAGGAAACTAGATGGCTGTGATGTAGATATAATTCGAAGAACAGTATAATGCTTGTATAGAGAGCAAATTGTGCCTACATTAGATATTTTGATGCAACGGCTTGAAAAGAATGAAACTGGTATCCAGTGTTGCAAAAAGACTTTGAGGAAGTCTCTTTTACGAAACGGATTCAAATTTAAAAAACTCACTAGTAGCAGAAAAATCTTAATGGAATCTGTGAGCCTTAAGAAATGGAAATTTGAATATTTATTGGCAATAAACGAATTCAGAGAATATGGTAGAAGAGTAGTGTATTTGGACGAAACTTGGTTCGATTCCAAACAAAAGTTGGGTAGACTCATCTGACTTGTGCCAAACTAATGCGCCGTCTAATAAAGGAAAACGCATTACGATAATTCACGCAGGAACCGAAAATGGTTTTATACCAAATGCGTTGTCTTCATCGGCAAAGAATATTATGGACTCTTTAGTCGATTATCATGATGATACTACAGCCGAATTATTTGAAGACTGCTTCCAAAATAAACTCATACCAAATATTCCACCCAACAGTATTATCGTCATGGATATCACCACAGTCGAAGACTAGATAAAGCACCATGTTCAAATGACACCAAAGCCACTATACAAGAATATATGTTAAATAATGATATGTACTATGAGGAGAAGTACACAAAAAAACAGTTACTAGAAGTTTTACGCAGTTATTCGATAAAAAAGAAATATTTTTGTGATCCATTGGCTGAAAGCTTGGGACATACGGTGCTCAGACTTCCTCCTTATCACTGTATGTTTAACCCAATTGAACATATATGGCATCAGCTTAAGTCAGCAGTTCGAAGAATTAATACTTCTCCAAACTCAAGTTCAACTGTGGTAGCTCTTATTCAAACAGAAACTGCAAACACTCCTGATAGCAGTTGGGCCAAGTGTCCCATATTGAAAAGGTGGAAAAGTCATATATGGATATAGAAAATATGCCCAAAGAAAAGTTTATTATCAATTTGGATGACGACAGTGAAAGTGAAACTGATCTTCCTGAGTAATTTTGTTTTATCGAGGAACTGAACTTTTTATAAGGTATAAAGTTTGACATTTTACATTAATTAGGTATATCATATGTTATTATATAATATAATTTAATTATATATATATATATGTATGTATATATATATATTAATATATATGTATATTTATATATACATATATAAATATATATATATATATATATATGTATATTTATATATACATATATAAATATATATATATATATATATATAATTATCATATATTATGTATAAATAAACAATTCTCTATTATATTCTAGCAATTTTTCCTAATCATTATCTTAACCCAATATAATTATACCTACCTATAAAACAAAATTTAATGGCTAGGGCAGGTACAACTCTGCGTAAAATCCACCGCCTGCTGTTAACTCAAGTGGTTGGTGATTTACGACCTTCTTATATATCTAGACAGACTTATACCTACTAATGCTATCAATCAACCAACTGAAATGAATATGAACACATTATAATATTCGCCGAGAGCAGAGAATCATCCATCACCAAATGGTTTTGTTATTATGAATGATAATCAATCAGTCCATTTCGTGGACAATTCATCATAATTCCAAAATTGTGGATACATTTGCCGGTCAGTTAAAGTCTAAATTGAGATATACTTTTTGTCATTACTGCTCCGTTACTTTTGAATCCTTCTGGGTTCTTTCAATCCCTATTCCAGACTTGCCAAACGAAGTCGTGAATTTTCCCATACAGAATTTAAATTTGGACCAATATTCGGCTAAGGATGGAACGAATACTCTTTATAATATCTACGCCATATCTAATCACCAGCAGTGGGTTTTCCGGGTTTTTCTCCAAATGAAACAGCAAATGAGCCCGGACTTCATCGTCAAATTATTTTATAATTGACAGTTCGTTTTTGTATTTTTAAATCAATTTTTATAATTATGTATTATTCTCAATAAAATGTTTTATTTTCTTTTGATATTCAAAACGTCAGCAATTTGTTCGCCTCAATTGCCTGAAAGAGAGATACGTACTTTTTTTGAGGATGGCAGGCCTGACCATTTTTGCTTTCTTATGATATAGATTATTCGAAAATTCAATCCACCATTCCGTTATATATTCAGACCGTTACATTCTGACCCATTTCAATGATATACGCAATAAAGTTCAACCCTGTCAAATAAATTTCATATCTATTTGTGCAACTGACACATACACACAGAATAAGTGGGAGTTGTGAGATTCGATGATGCAGGCTGTACCTGACAAGTCTCTTGCAAAAAAAGAACTGATGTTTGCGTCTATTTGATGTAAAAATGTCTCGAATTCAAATATGAGCTCCGTTGTTTACACATCTAGGAGGTGCGTCAAAACAACTGATATCATTGAATTTGATGAATTATAGACAGATGAGTAGTGGTGACTACAAGAATTGTCTTTGTTTGCCCAAATCACAGATGTTGATTGATTTTTAACCCATGGAACCAAAAAGGAGGAGGTTCTCTAGTCGACGCGTATATTTTTATTTTATGTATGACCACGCATAACTTTTTATTGAGACGTCCGATTCCGATAATTCTTTTCTCAATGGATAGGGTGTTCTTCGAAGTTGGTCCCGTTTGAATTTAAAAGATGAAATCCACCCCTAAGGGTAGCAAAATGAAGGATATTGATCACTCACCCTCTGAATTCTGGTTCGTTAACCGATTTTATCAGGCATAACTTTGCACTGGGTTCTTCGATTTGGATGATTCTTTTCTTATTCGATAGGGTATACCACATTGTTGATCATATTTTTATTTCGAATGGAATTATCCACCCTCACGGGTAGAAAAATAGGGCATAATTGATTTTTCACTTGTGAACATTGGCACACATATGCAGTTGACAATGACAGATCGCTATTATCATTATCTTTGTTCTCCTACATCCGTCACAATCATTATATTCTATGAGAGGATGGAATGATATACAGAGTAATGAAATAAACCAACCAGACCTACAAAAATAATTCATATTACAACAAATAGTAAAAGTAGATAATCATATTATTTAACTGGTAATAGTTGAAGTAAGGTGAGTAAGTAAGTATTTTGGAAGTAATAAAAAAACAAGTAGGTAGTAATTGGTAGATTTCAGCCACAAAAAATTGAAAAATAAAAACTTTTTAACAAAAAATTAAACCTACGAAATACGGAACAGAAAAGTAAAAAATAAAATAAACCCTTTTAGTCTCAATAACTAAGCTCCTAAACTAATGTAAGTAACTAATTTTGAGTCGGCGCCAAACGAACAATCAACGAAAATCATTAAATCACTTCAAAAAAATTATCAGAATGTCACTGCGCAACTCGATGCCATCATTTTACGCCTTACCTAATTCATTTGCTTGTTTGTTTGGCGCCGACTCAAAATTAGTTACTTACATTAGTTGAGGAGCTTAGTTATTGATACTAAAAAAATTTATTCCATTTTTTACTTTTCAGTTCCGTATTTCGTCGGTTTAATTTTTTGTTCAAATGTTTTCCCATATGAGCTGCCCAGTCTAAAACTTCATATTCCCAATTTGTATAAAAATAGAATCATTGGTTTCGTACTCACTCTTGTTACAGTTGTTACAGCAATACTCAAGTAGACTATATGATATGAAAAATTAATTCTCACCCAATATTTGGATTTTTATTTGTAGGTTCATTCAATTTGCGATACTATCCTGAACTCTCAACCACACCAAAAAGGAAAAATGCATTGCTATGCTACTTATAATTCAAATAATAAAAAATATTAATTGGAAAACATATGATTTACCAATAGGAATGATAATAATTTGTGTAAAACGACTGTAGAGAATATCGTTCGCCTCAAAACTATATCTCTTCAATGGGCCAGGTTAGGTAATTACAATATCCTTACTTGATCTATAAACTCGATGCCATATTGTAGTTTGTCTGTCGCCAAGAGTATCTGCAATCTGGAACTGGTATCTGAACTGGGTAAGTAGAACGGATATACAGGGTGTCCTAAACTCGATTGCCTATTAGAGGTTTCTGGAGAACGGGACACAGGATACTTTCGAAAATTTGGTTTCTTGGGTAATTAGTTCTGCTCTATCGATTTAAAATATTTTGAGCGCTGCGACGTTGCCGTTTATATTGAAAATTAGCAACAATTTAGATATTTTCAATGAGACACCCCATATATTATTGCATTTTTCGCTTCGCTATTGCTTCACGATCCTTTTTGTGTGATATTTTCCTGTACCGATCTCGAGCGGTTTTCGAAAAATTCGTTTATTTTCTTATCTTTTGTGCAAAACATAGTTCAATTAAATGTTTATTACTGCGGTATTCGGACTGGTACAGAGCTGAAATTTTGGATGTCATTCACCAATGTTCTGTGCACTAGTTATGTTCAAGAAAATTCGTTGTCCATTATACAGGGTCATTCAAAATTTGTGATTTTTCCTGTAGATAAAAAAATGGTGAAAAGTACATTTTTTCAAATGGAACACCTTGTATATAATCAAATATCCTGAAAGACAATTGAAGTTCCTTCCAAATGATGTATAATGTTCCTATACCTAAATAGCCTGGTTTCCGAAATAAAGGCAAAGGTCTATAAAAGAAATGAATATCTGCATTTGAATATGTATTATTTATTCATTTTGACTGAAACACCATGAAAGTCACTGCTGGTCAAACTGAAAGATTGTATTGCTCTTTTCTGATCACGGCACACAACTACCATTTTCATTTCCCAGTATAACAAGTCGAAATAGGTAATATTACCCAATTGAATTGATCTGAGTAGAAAATCTAATCAATCTGGAATGATTCGCTTCAAAATGTTCATACTTTTGGAGATACAGTTGAAACTTGAGTTTTTTCCTAACTCTCAGATGATGCAATTCAGTTTTAGCAAAAGATGATTAAAAAAATATATCAGGAAAATTTGGAAATAGGTTTGAGTCATTCTCGAAAAAATGTCCATTAGTAATAATTTTTCAGATCATCCTGTATATATCATTTCAGTTTCAGATTCTACTCCCTAATCTGACAATGGCATAATATACAGGGTGTCTCATTTAAATAAAATGACTGATGGTCGTGTTTCATAACCACCTACAGGAATGTGTTTCAGACACCCTGTATAAAATATGGTCAAATCATTCGATGATACTGAAATAACTTAATATTTTCTGGGTGAGAGTTGAATTTGAGTCCTGTGTGAGTAACAGATAAGGATGCATTTTAATTCAAGTTGGTTCCATTTTGGTAGCAAAACAATTACAAAATAATAAATATTCAATAAACGGTAGGGATAGGTATACGACATGTTCAGTAAAAGTTATTTGTATTTGTCGGTAGAATACAAAAACAGAATGAAATACTGGGTGTTACATTTGAAATTACAAGTACATGTGCCAACACTGCAATCGTGAAAATATTTTTAAGAGCTAGATCGCAGTCTCTTATCGTGGGATACGAAAATTCGATTATTCATATCTCAGATCTCCAGAAATATCCAATAGGTCATCGAGTTTGGAATACCCTATATAATAATCAATCTTTGTACAATCAGTTCGTCATCTTATCATCCATACACATCATACACTACAGGACCTTCAGCAAGTTCTCGCTATGATTTAATATCATTGAACGTGAAGATAAACAATTTCACCAAAACTTCGTTTGAATAGTTATTGCCTTCCATTTTGATTTTTTTCTGATGAAATTTTTGGTATTGAACGTGCAAACGTTTTATTATTGATGCACAATTGTCGAATTTTCATAATGACGCATTTTATGACATTCAATACAAAACATGGCAAAATAATCTGATTTTTATAGAAACTTGCTTCTATTTCGGAAACCAGACTATTTATGTTTAGGAACATGATACATCATTTAGAAGAAACTTCAATTGTCTTTCAGGATATTCGATAATATATAGGGTGTTCCATTAAAAAAAAAGTACTTTTCACCATTTTTGTATCAATCGGAGAAATAACAAATTTTGAACGACCCTGTATAATAGAGAACAAATTTCCTTAAACACAACTAATGTACAGAACATTGTTAAACTATATCCATAATTTCAGCTTTGTAAGAGTCCAAATACCGCAGTAATAAACATTTAATTGAAGCTATGTTTTACACAAAAAACCGCTTGAGATAGATATAGAGAAGTATCATACAAAAAGCAATAGCAAAGCAAAAAATGCAATAACATACAATTATTTTTCGATAGAATGGCAAATTTTTAGAAAGACAAAGACAATAATGTTCAAATTAATTCTCGCGCACATAGCGTACTGTTTTCTGATTTGTTGATAATGAAGATCTTAAGATCTTTCATTCACCAGCCAATCAGAAAACACTAGTAAAATCTAACAAACTTTCGTTCGTAGACAGCTTTGTAAACTGTGCATGTGAGAATTTTGCTTGGCAACAGTGTTCAGTTCACGTGTCATAAATAAGGCCTACCGGAGACTACCAGAGACAAACTCAGGCGTACTGGTTAATTCGTGAATGGAATGAATGAACAAGCCATTTTCTAGAAGTCAATATCAGGAATAATTTTCCTACTCTTTGCCCACCAGGTTCTTCCAAATTCCAGTACGCTCCTGTTGCGATATGAGGAAGTCTTCCTGCGGGTGCAGATTAACCCCGGAAACTTCCTCCATTTGTATGAAGAGTAGTTACAGTCGAGTAACACATCTAACTTTGTTTTTGAGTGTGTTTTTAGAGGAATTGGTGGCATTTCCAGAACTTTGTGGGAGATTAATGGAACTGTATTACACCTGAATGTTTCAATTCATCATTTCGCTAAGTTTGCAGAATGCGAATTTAATGAGTTATGGAAGGGAGAGGTCTTGTTGGAGCATGGCAAACAGAAGCGGAAAATTTTCTGATGGAATTTGAAATGGGGTTCATTTGTTATGTGAAATTGTCATTGTATTGCTCTACCTCTCTCGACTAGTTGCCCAATAAAATACTTGTTTGAATAGAACTAAGTTATCAAATGGAAGTGGCAATTGGGAAACATATTCGTACATGACTTGTTTGATTCCATCTTGATAGATATTTTGATGACCCTGAATATGCCTGGAGCAATATGAACTGGCTCAGGAAAAAATAAAGAAAACGTTGTTCTACAAGGTACGGTATCGGAGCCTTTTTTCATACTGGTAATTTAAGTATGCAACATATGGGATTTTTTAAAATTAATTGCACAACCAAAATACAAATATTGCCGAAAGTTGGTGCATATGCGATAATAATATTAGGTGCACTTAGAATCATTGCAAGTCAAACAACATACAGAGTAGGTAGAAAAAATATAAAAATTATACAAGGGTTATTTAAAAAAATTCAGAATACTGTTATCATGGAGAGGTAATGAAAATTAAAAGTTATGCTCTAATACCAAAACATGGCCTCCCAAGATTTTTTGTATTTATAATTTTTCAGTTTTTTTTCAAATTTACCCTAAACACTAAATTAATCAAAATTAAAATGAGTTCTCATAACTTTGTTCAAATTCGAGCATATTTGAAAAAAAAAACTTGGATTTTTAATTTTTTGGGGAATCACAAGCTTCATGTTTGTTGCAGTTATATTAAACACAACTTTAAAATTTCGAAAAAAAAATTAACAGGAAAAAAAATAGTTGAATCAAATGAAATTTATTTTAATCAAACAAACAAAAGTGTCGTATATGCGCGACAAAATATAATCTCACCCCAATAGTTTTTTCTATGTGGACACCCAAAGCGAATACACGGATCGTAGTATTGAGGAGCTTGAAAATTCGATACGATTTCATTGCAGAAATATTATGATCGGACAATAAGATGCATTGAACGAAAAGGTGGACATACAGAGACTCTTCCATATTTTTTTGCATTTTAGATATTTTTTGTTCTAATTCATTTTGATTTGTTAATTGTTAAGTTATAATAAAAATAAGCCGATACAAATTGGCAAAACCATCAGCACCACATTCAAATACGTTTAAAAACATTTATTATTGCTTTTGAGATCTGGGTGCGTTTAATTTTGTTAATTTCAATAAATAATATTAATAATAATAATGTTTACTCCTAACCCCCCATTTCAAGTTCATGGATTGATTAGAACATTAAAAATTAAAAAATTGCACCTTATATTAGAGTTTTTTAATATGTATATTATCACAACTACTGTTTTTCCATGTTAAAAAATGTTTTGCGAAATTTTAAAGTTGTGTTAAATATCGTGGCAACAAATATGAAGTTTGTGATTCCCTTAAGAATTTAAATCCAAGTTAATTTAACGAATATTCTTGAATTTGAACAGAGTTAGGCGAAATTGATTTGATTTTGATTAATTTGAGAAAGTGTTTACGGTGAATATTAAAAATATATTTCTTCTTGGTAAGTTATATTCTGTGGTATTTAGACATAACATTTAATTCTAACCAACTTTTCTCAATAACATTTTGTTGAATTTTCTGAAATAAGGGTACTTTAGTCCTGTACAATTTTCATATTTTTTGACCTACCCTGTATGTTATTCCATTATCGCACATGCACCAACTTTCAGCAATATTTGTTTTGGTTGTGCAATTAATTTCAAAAATTCCCATATGTTGCACATTTAAATGACCACACTGTATATAAATCACCCCTTCAAACCAATTACCCTAGGCAGTATAATCAGCTCTGCTGACGACACTGCATTTTTCTATAAAGATTCATATAGACAAAACTGAAAAATAAAGTCGAAGAAGATTTCATGAACGTTTCACCATCAACTTTAAAAAAACTAGCCTTCACATGCTACAGTGACACATTCCCAACATAACCAACTAAATCAAAAAAAATCGTACGTTTCGCTTAAAAAATATCTAGATGAATTTTCTGTCTGATCATGCGCCCAAAAAAATTCAGAGCGCACAGTTGAATTTTCAGGCCAAATGCTGATAATTTGAAAAATTCACGTTCGATAAAATTCCTAGTACTTGTTATATTTTTCGAGACAAAACCTTTCCCTGATTCTCACTAATGCTTGAGATTTATAGACTAGGGTTGTTCTGACCATGACTCACTTTTCAATCATATTTGAAAATATTATGGGAATTTTGATTTCGGTAGACGTTGATAATCAAAGTATTTTTCACCTTTTTGGTTATAATTATGAAAGACATTAAAATATTTGTATTTGTATAGTTGAAAATAACAATATTTTTTCTTTCACATGCAATGTCAACTTAAAGCTATATATATTATTAGATTTTTATTTTTGTTATTTCAAGGAAAATTAAATTTTTGTTTCCACATCAGTTGCTTGAAATGGAAAAAATTAATATTTCGAGGAAATCAAGGAAAATTGCTTTAAACAGTTACACTGGGATCTGCAAAAAAAGAAGATTATCTTGAAAGATGTTACTGAAGAATGGAGATAAAGGTAACCCCAAGAATTACAGACCAATCTCAGTTATATCGATAATGGTCAAAATATTAGAAAAATTTATAGTTTCCAGATTAAATAAATACCTAACTAAAAATAACATAATATCATATCGTCGATTCGGCTTCAGGAGAAATCTTTCCGCAGAGGACGCTCTGTTTCATTTCACAAAAAAAATCCATGAATATCTAGAAAATAATAAAAAAGTTATAGGAATATTCATAGATTTGGCGAAAGCATTCGACAGTATATCTCATGAAATGCTTTTGAAAAAATTGGAATCCTACGGTATCCGCTGCATTGAATATGAGCTTTTCAAGGACTATCTAACTGAGCGTAAGCAAATGGTCAAAATAAATGACTATTTCAGTGAAAATCAGCAAATAAAATTGGGTATTCCCCAAGGAACAGTACCTACTTTATATAAACGACATGTTGAAAGTAAATATTCCGGGTGATATCATATCATACGCCGATGATACTGTGCTACTCTTTACAAGTCACACCTGGGAAACAACAACAAAACAGGCCAAAACAGGCCTATACAAAATCAAGTGCTGGCTATACAGTAATCTACTCAGCTTGAATTTCAACAAAACCAAATTTATGACCTCAAATGGTATCGTAAATCAGCCTTGACTTTTCCACCTTGAAATATCACTCCAACTGTGCAATGAATCCTTGTATATGTCAAAGAACTATAGAAAAAACTAAAGTTATATTAATACTAATTTCGAACACTTAAATGAGTCTTTTTTTTTCAAAGCAATACATATTTGGAAATTGAGATCGTTTTGCCACACTTTGAAAAGTAATAAAGCACCCGGGCCAGACAAAATAAACAAATTATGTAATACAATTCCCTTCTTCAACTTGTGTTAAGAAAGTGGTGAAGTGGCTGAAAATTCCATTAAAGCAATCATTATTCCACTCTTCAATGGAGAACAACAAACAAGCATATCAAAGTACGACCAATATCCTTAACTTTGTCTTCCTCCAAACTACTGAAAAAAATTATAAAAAAGTTGATTATCGTGATAAAAATAAAAGTATTCCTGAAACACAATTCTATTTTATAGAAACCAAAAGAAACGAAGATACTAAGCAAAAATTTACCTCAATCATATATCAGGCAGTTGACAATATAAAAAGTTGTATGGGTGTTTTCGTTGATCTAGCGAAAGCTTTCGACTCTGTCAGCCATGTCTCTATACTTCCTCAGGACATATCTTCAGTTTTTCGCAATTATCCCATGAACCTCTACATTTAGGCATGTGGGATGTCACGACTTTCGGGTTGAGTATCGATAAGCCTAACTGATATCAAACACTAATTGGTCCATTCACCTTTCTAAAAGAAATATGGAGGAAAATATGCCCACATGCGACCGTAACTGCGGCACTGCTTTAATAAATATTAAAATAAAAACTTCAAATCATCACGTTAATCAACCCAAGTTAATTTTTTTTCCTACAGTAGATATAAAGAAAACTATTGAAATCCTAATTTTTTTATCCTAATTTTTTTCACCCTATATCTCAGAGACATACGTTGATAGGGATTTTTCACTTCAAAATGAAGTGAAGAATCATCATTCGGAGTTTGTCGGTCCTACAACCTGTTGAGAATCATCCATCACCAAATAATTTTGTTATCATGGATGCTAATCAGAAAGCTTCCATTTCTTGGACAAGATATCTGTCTACTCATAATTCCAAAATTGTGGATACATTTGCCGGTCAGCTGAAGTCTATATTGAGATGTACTTTTTGTAATTACTGCTCCATTACTTTCGAACCTTTCTGGGTACTTTCAATCCCTATTCCAGACTCAAACGAAGTCCTGAATGTAACACAATGTATTGAACTAATTACAGAAGAGGAGACTTTGACTGACGATGCGAGCCCATAGTGTTCAACTTGTGGAATGAAAAAGGAATTCAAAAAGATGATTCGTATACAAACATTTTCAAAAATTTCAGTTATACATTCAAAACGTGTTTCTTCGACTGATGGCAGTAAATTAGACAATGTGAATAATTTTCCCATAAAAAATTTGAATTTGGACCAATATTCTGCTCAGGATGAAATGAATACTCTTTATAATATCTATGCAATATCTAATCATAGCGGCAGCATTTCCAATGGACCCTATACGGCATATTGCAAACACCTTATTCTAATTGTTGGCAACTCTTCGATGACTCCCGTGTATTTTCCAAGATTGATTCTCTTATCTCCCATGGAGCATGTGTTATTCTCTATGAGAAGGTTGATGATCTGAATTCTGATGGTGTTGTGGTTTTTTCCGGGTTTTCCACCAACTGAAACAAGTCCCGGACTTCCATCAATATTTTCATCTTGATATTATTTTATATCTATGTATTATTCTCAATGAAGAAGATAAAATATATAAATCATTGAGTATCTGGTTTGGTCGTTCATGCAGGATACGTCAGTGCTCGTGTGTATCTCTTGAATAAATATCCCGGGAAGTTTGTTATTTGTTTATATACAGCGATTATTCATTTTCAGTTGTGAGTCTCCGTTTTTCACAATGAAAATACATCATGTGATGTATAGTGCATATACCTAATACAATAGTGTCAAGGGGATGAATGGCTTGGTGATCAGCCAGTGACATTTTCCACCACGGAAACACAGAGCATATCACTCATCAGATCAAGTTTCAAAATGATTGATGTAGATATTATACTCCATCACGCTCGGGAAATATGCGATGGATTATCTTGATTCCACGTTGACATGAAATTAGAAACAAGTAGAGTTAATGGATATTCTGGATAAAAATTCTGTTACCATCAAATCAAGTGCTTGCGGGCGAAAAATAAGCTTTCAAGAAATAGTAATTGAATAAACCAAATTATAAAAAGAACCGAATACGTAAAAAATAATTAACTAAAAAGAGGAAAACAAGCTCGATTATTTATAGAATTTTGTTTCAGCAATGTAAACTGCACCATGCAATGTTTTTTCGTGCAATACCTACTCAATCAAATAATATGACATCTCTCCAAATGAATTCAATGACTTCTTTGTGAACATCGCTGAAAATATCATCAATTCTCTGCCAAACCTATCAGAAGCTCATGTACAACACTACCCGGAGGGTACTGTGATTATCTCAGGAAGGGAGATACAATGGTCGACGCAAGTCAAGTATCTTGGTGTAACTATAGATCGTCGGCTCACCTGGAAGCCACACATTGAAACAGTCAATTCCAAAGTCAAGAAGAAAATTACCCAATTGTCTCCTTCAATCAATAGAAATAGCAAGCTTTCGCTCAAAAACATTTTGTATGCCTCAGCAGCTTGGGGCCAATCATGCAGAACCAACATTCGCATCCTGGAACGGGGGCAAATGGAAGTTCTGCGTATGATAACGAACGCTCTGGGGTACGTGCGGAACGTTCAGATACTCGAAGACCTCAATCTGCTCCCCATCAAGGAGCATATCAAAGAACGCAACCGGAAGGTATTCGAGTCGCATGAGAACCCTCTCATAAGGGAAGCCACTGATTATGCTATAGATGACCCCACCCGTTATAAGCGTCCCAGGCACTCACTTGAGTAATGGGCAACCTACTCCTATAGGCCAAGTTCAATGCTTGTAACTCTCGCATCAAAACATTCATTTTAAATTCAAACCACATTTCGGTCACTTTTTGGGAAAA